>JAJOOR010025524.1:0-17061 GCA_036250505.1 Solanum acaule | reverse complement strand
ATATTTGTCGTCTAATAAATAGCATATAATCTATTTTATTATCAAATTAACTTTAAAGAATCTTAAAATTGATTTGTGTCACGTGATTTTAATAAATTACCTCACTTTTTTTAGCTCTGCATATCCGACTCAACTAAATTTTTTTTTTGTTTTATTCAAATTCGACTCAAACTCATTTTATGATTGAGTAAAAGATGATTGAATTGTTGTTTTTCGGATTGGGTTCAAAGAGGGTTAAAAAAACATGAGCTAATTTTTTAAAGACACGTGACATTTTTAAATTAAGAATTAATTTTTGGGATTTTATAAATTAGTAAATATATGTTTGTTAGCAAATGGTATATATGCATTATTATTTTTGATAAATGTATACCAATTTCTAAATCACAAAATTGAAGGATATATTTTCCTCTTTTTCCTTTAATCTTTAGTTGATAAAATAATGTGAGTTTGGTTCTTTTACCGTATATGTTTTTATTATAATTAGATATCTTATCACAATTATTCTTTGTACTTAGTAGTAGATTGGTGATTTTTATTAAGAAAATTCAAAATAAAGAAACAAACACTCAAAGATATCAATAAAATTCAATATTTAATATATATTCAATATAATTTTGCATACACAGTATAATATTTTTACCAAAGAGTGTTTGGACTAACCCTTTTTGGTACGCTAGCTTTACTGATATTTGTAACAATATTTCACTATAAAGCTTAAAAAAATAACCAATTGTGAAACTGATTTTTTATGGTATATTATATGTTTTTTCTATAATAACATTTTGTTATTGCAATTAAAAATAGTTTAAATAAATCAATATCGTTATAAAAAGATTTGACAATATAAAAAATATACATGTAATATTTGAACTGTTTTTAGAACTATATTACATCTAATAATTTTGATAAATTTCAGAATATTCACAGGTAAAGAGATAAAAAGAAATACATATTTTAATTAATTAAAAATAAATATACTACTCAATTGGAGGAGTAAAATAGAATTCGCCCGTAATTAAGGGACCAATGCTATTAACAATCTAAAACAAAATACCGCGCGCGTTCTTGGAGGCGCGCTAATTTCCTTTTTTAATGGGAAAATTGTATGAAATAACAAATTATTAATTTAAATTAAATGTTATAGCCATAGTTTCTTTTATTTGTAATTCATAGCAAATATTTCATGTTTTTTGTCATCCCATTTGTATACTGAAATAAACAAATAGACCGAAATATATAAATGCAAGACCCATGTGTATACCGAAATATACAAATGCAGGATCCATTTGTATACCAAAATATATAAATGCCGGACCCATTGTATACCGAAATATACAAATGCAGGACCCATTTGTATACCAAAATATACCAATAGACCCAAATACAGATTTTTTAAATATATATGTATACCGAAATATACAAATTAATAGTCATAGCAAACATAAAGTTTTATGTTTGATATAATTTCAAAAGAAAATGTCAAATACTCCCTCCAATCACTTTACTTGTCGCTTATTCCTAAAATAGATTTTTATTTTTATTTATCATTTTTTACATATCAAGAAAAGATAAAAACAAAATAAAAAATCATGTTTTACCCATAACATTAAATATTTATTTTCCAATTCACTTGCAAAACATCATTTAAAAAAAGGATAGCTTGGTAAAATACCTATATCATTAATTACTTTTTCCCACTGCCTGGACCAAGAAATTTATGATATCTGCGTCAATATCACAAAACTGAAATGCTAAAGGAGTGATTTACGAATTACGACGTGAGGAGGCAATATTAGGTTAAGTTTCCTCAGCTTAGAGGAATAGCTTGTGTGCTCGTCAGCTTTAAAAATAAAAAAATAACAATAATAATCTCCGAGTGTTAGCTGAGATCGATAACTGGGGAACATTCTGAAAAGGCACAAGTATATCAGGTCCAATGTATGTAAAAGTCTCTAGATTTGAAGCATCAACTTCTAGCATTTGTTACACCGTGATATTTCCATTACTTCAAACTCGGGAGTGAACGGCCAGGAACTCTAAAACTCTGTAAACATTTGGAACCTGAAACGCAGACTTGCTCGAGGCATGGACAATTCGATAGAAAATAATGAATGATCTCATCCTTCACACCCATATTAACATGTCTAAGTGATTTCATCTGGAAAACTTGTCTCCAGAAGACAATGTGTTAATCTCCCATTCTTCTTTTGTTCCAGTAAATAGAGTTATAGGAAAAGACAAGCAGCCAGTCTATAATTTAGTCTGCGTACCGAACAACCTCGAAAGGTTTAATCAAATTTTTCAAGGTTAAAGATAAGGGTGGTATGTAGTCCTGGCATAGCTGGGGGACTCAATATCATTAGCATTGCGCATTGGAATAAGGCAGCAGCATGCAAATTATTATGGGACCTGGCAACGAAAAAAGATAAATTATGGGTGCTTTGGACTCATGCCTATTATATAAAGGATGGAAGCGTATGGAACACTAGCGCTAAGAATGCTTCCTGGATGATCCAGCAAATTCTCAAGGCTAAGCAATACCGCCGAGGATGCATATTTATACATATTGCAATACTTCTGGGCTAGGAGCAATATGTCCTTCCCAGTTAGAGTTTGTTGTTTTGTTCCTTTTCTTTGAGCTGTACATTTCTCTAAATCTTTTAGTTACCAAAAAAAATCAAACTCAACCCATTGATAATAAGAGTGGAAATATGAGACTTAAAAATAAAAGGCAAATATGTAAGTTGAATGACAAAGATAAATATATAAAAAAAAATAGGATAAAGTATAAGTATCCTTTTCAACTATGAACGAAATTTCAACCACATATATTAACTATACATGGATCCTATTACTTTTCTCAATTATAATCACTTACATGAAGAGAGGTATCTTACCCACCCTAAAACCTCTATAATATTAGCACCATATTATTGAATATCAAGATATTAGTGTTATATCACTTACTCATACTATCAAATATAAAAGACAATGCAAATGCACGAATGCATATAGTATATGCAATAAAGCTAGGGTGCTAGAGTGTATTACATATAACAATTCTTGTTTTTTCTTTGAATATATTTTCAGCCACATCTTGATGTTCTAACACAAGATAAATTTTTACATAAAAGGGATTCAATTTCTTAACATAAAGGATTGAAATAACATAGGTTGACATAAATGGGTTAATTTGTAAGCCTAAAAAGTTATTGACATTAAAACGCTATCAATAGTAACATTTTTGGCTTAAAACGTTACCGACAATAACATTTTAAGTCTGTAATTACTCTGTCAGTCCTCTATCCTTTTTTGAATAAAATAATACCTAATACGTTTATCCTAGTTTTGTAAAAAAATAAAAAAAATATATTATTTTGATGAATTGATTTAAATAATGTCTTATTTCGGTCAAAATTCTCATGTTACCTTATTTTACTATTTTTTAATTAATAATTTATTTGCTTATAGAATAAAAATACTTGAGAATTTGACTTACAACAAGCTTTAAAGTATCTGATCGTGTAAAAATGAATTTACACCGTCGGTGTATATTGATTAAACTCTTAAATAAAAAAATAAACTTTAACTAAGAATTTTATAAATTTAAATTATAGTTCCACTTCTGTAAGATTTATTTATATTGACAAACATGCTTTCAAGTTATCAAAATGTTTGCCTTTTGTGTTGATACACTACTTTGATTCTTGTAGTAAAAAAAATCATTAACAAATATGAAATATCGTAGTTTAATTTAAAGTTATAAAATATTAGACAAAATTATATTGTTGAAAATTGAGATAAATACTTTAAAAGTTGAAAGGGAAATGTTGTGCCTCATTATTTTGCAAAAGCGGAATTTAACATGTAAATTTTTAGAAAAGTAAAAAAGAGGAGTCGTCACTAAATTTGACAGGAGTAAATGAGAGCATTCTGTATGGAAGGAGTTGAACAATCATTTATAAGCATCATAGACGGATCTAAGATTTTTACATTATGGTGATGCACCACCAAAAATGAGGGGAAAAAAAAATCTAAGTGGGAATTGATAGATACCTTATGGGTTAAGGCCTATCCTTTAAGTAAATAACATATTATTCAATCAAGTGTATCATTTATTTATTCTAAGGTATGTGTGCCAACAATTGAATATCATATAATTCTATAAAATATGTGTATAAAAATATCTAATTGAATAGAGATACCATGAATCCATGGGTACTATAAGTTATAGAGCTACACTAAATATATTGTTATTATCGTAAAATCTCAACGACATCTTAAGCAATCTTCACAAAATAGAAGACTTTTCGAAGCCAGTGCTGGAATATTACGACAACATTAGCTTGTTCAATGTAATTCATTATTGGGGAGTGGAGTGCAACAAGAACACTATATTTATTGACGAGTTTCACTTAATCTTCGCGATTTTTGGAACAACTTATATCGTAAAATGCTAATAAACTTTCTAATCTAGTATTTAGAAATCAGCGATATCAAATTCTAAGTACAACACGACAATAAAATGATCCTCATATGTGATCTTGGTTCACTGGAGTGAGTTGAGACAAGAAGAGTTCAAGAAGTGCTCGTTCTCTGGGTTGTGACACTGGAAATGGATCATCCCCTGTTATAATTGAAACAATAAGAATTAACGACAAATAAATTTTGCAGTAAAATCCGTTGCCAATCCTATTTAGAGACGGATTATCAAGAATGTATAGAGTAAAAGATATTGATACCTGTTGGATATAACGGTGGCCACGGAGCGTTATTGACATCAATTATGCCATCGAACGATGATGGACGAGGCGGATCATTTTGATCAAATCGATTATTTGAACTCAAATGATCTGTTGCAGCAGGGACATTCACAGTGTGAAGTTGATTTAAAGATGGTGGTAACATGTGTTGATCAGCTTCATCTCTGCACATAACCAAATTCTTAATTTATTAACAAAAAAGAGGAATTTGTTACTCATTGGATCAACCTGAGAACTCTGATTAAAAATGAAAGATCGATCATATCCGTTCACCACACCCTTTGGTGGTCATTAACTATATATTTATTTGTTGCTTCTTTGAAGGTAATTGATGTCCTTTTGTTCTTCTATGTATAGACATAAATCAAAGGAACCTAAGAAAGATAAGTACTATGATTGTTGTAAATATAACAATACACATTTTTGAGCATCTTAGATACTACTAGAAACAAAGATTTCCCCCATCGCAAATTAGTGAAAATATTATACTACAAATTATAATTTTTCCACTCAATTTTTATCAAACCAACTCACCGAAAAAATACATGATGGGGAATTTTCTGATTTTCCATATGGAAACATTACTAGTATTTTCTTTTCCAATCGATTCAATCAAAATAGTACTGAATATTTTTGAGTGGGAAAATAGTTATTTTTTAGTAGCGAGAGATGAAAAGTACCTGAAGGGAAGAAGGCCATTGGAATCAAGAAAATTGAGAATTTGGACATGAGGATCTCTGTGTGAGTGTGGAACCCAATCCATGAATGTACTATTTGCAATTGCATCACTTGTTGCCACATTATTCACCATGTTCACATTCTGTCCTGAAAAATCCATCTAAAATTTACCCCACCCCCCACACAAACAAACAAAAAAAAGAGAAATTATTTGGGTTCAAATGTGTCAAAATTATTTGTAATTGAACAAGATGATAAAGTTACAATGAATTAAACTGACCTGTGGCTGTGTAGTGTTTTGTGTTTGGGGAGAATGATAATTTTCCTCCAATACTTGCTGAATTGATCATTACATCCAAATTAGAAGTGAGTTCAAATTAAATGGCTTATAATAATGTAAATTCAGAACAGATTTATGATGATCATATCAAATACTCCCTCTGTTCAAAATTTTTGTGATATTGTTTGACTCGATATGGAGTTAAAAAAAGACTTGTGCAACTTATAGTATAAAACAAGCCTCCGACATTTGTGTGGTTTATATATTATCCAATAAAGGTAAAATGAGAGTTATAAAGTTAAATTATTGTTAAATAACAAAAAAAGATGATTTTTTTGTCGAGATATACTAAGAAGCAGAGTGTTTCACATAAATTGAGAGAGCGGGAGTAATTGACTTGATAACTTACTTTGCGAGCTTGAACTTGTTTTAGTGTCTCTTGGAGTATTTCTTCCCTATATTGTGCCTCACATACTGTGGTAATTTCACAAAAATCGCCTTCATACATTCTGTAAAATAATACATAAATTATCCTTATAATTAATTCTTTACACATCGCACTGTCAGCATATATAACTTAAAGAGAAATTTATAGTTATGAGACATTTACCTTAGACGCCTTTCCATGTCTTCTACTTGAGTTTTGTATCTAATAATTTCTTGTTGAAATTCCTCTATGTGGGAATCAACACTCGATGGGCTACTTCACATATAATTAAGAAGAAAAATTATCATTTAAAAATTAGAAGCTAATTTTTTTTAAAATTGCATAAATTTCATAGTAAACAAGTTAGAGATGTATATATTGAAGGTTAATAAAAACCTTGGTGCTTGATAAGTTCGATCTGCTTCACATTTTAGCTTAGCAATAGCCCTTTGGAGATGCTGCAAAATTCATCCAAAAAAAGAAGAAGATTTAATTAATTCATTTAAAGGGAAAAAAAGAAAAAAGAAACAAACAAAGCAAAAGCCAACAATTTGTACCTCTTGGTTGTGTAGCCTTTACAACAGAAAGCACGTACAAACAAGGATCAAAACAAACAAAGACAAAAATGCAAAACACATCAATATGAGCTCAAGAAAAGAAAAAATAAAATAAATTAATTTTCTATGTACAAAACTAGTAATTAGAAGTGATATAAACTTTGAGAGTCGAATCAATGAATTTTGAATATAATAGATAAAATTACCGTCCTCGATCATGCTCCGGAAGATTCACATAACGTGCCATAATATCTTCAATGCTGTTGCAAAAAAAAAAAAAATCCCCAATTATAGAAATAAATAATTTGATCAAATGGAGAAATTGATCCTCTCTTTTAAAAAATAAATAAATTATTCATCAGGGTTGGAAAGGGATAGAAAAAACAAAAAAAAATGAAGAAGAGAATTACAAAATTAACATTTAAGTAACCAATCAATCGAATTATTAAATTGATCATTTCATGTTTTTAAATTGGAGCGACAAATTAGACTCTCACGATCAATAAAATAAAAATCTAGATAATCAATTAGTTGAGCTATTAAAATTTAAAAAAAATTAATTCTTGAGAATTAAGTAGAAGGGAATATTTTTTAAAAATAGCACCTTTTATTTCCAGAGTAAGTACTAACTCAACCAGAAGGAGAGAAATACAAAGTAAATCATTCAGATAACTAATTAATTGAGCTATTAAGTTGATCTTTTCTTAAAAAGAAAATGAAGAAATAGAAGAGAAAATTACCAGAAGTTAGTCAACAAACTAAGCTACTAAATTTTTTGAGAATTAATTAAGTAGAAGGAAATATTTTAAAAACAACACCTTTTATTTCCAGAGTAAGTACTAATTAACTCAACCAGAAGGAGAGAATTACAAAGTGAACCGTTCAGATAGCAAATTAACTGAGCTATCAAGTTGATCTTTTCTTAAAACAAACATGGAGAAATAGAAGAGAAAATTACAAGACGTTAGTCAACTAACTAAACTTCTAAAAATTTTGAAATATTTAAAAACTAGCACCTTTTATTTCCGGAGAAAGTACTAACTCGACCAGAAGGAGAGAACATGATGAGAGCAACATCAACATCACAAAGTACAGAAAGTTCATAAGCTTTCTTGATAAGACCATTCCTTCTTTTGGAGAAAGTGACTTGCCTATTTGTTGTATTCTCTATTTTCTTGATTTGAAGCTTTACTCTCCCCATCACTCAACTATTCTTTACCCTTTTTGATATAATAAGGATGCTAAATATAGAATAATTTTGTACTCCTATGAATTGACAAGATATTTATTTCACTTATTTTGTGAAGAAAAAAAAATAGTACTAAAAGAGATGGTGGGGTTGGGGAAATTAAGTAAAGAAGGGAAATAATGAGGAAGGAGAAAGGTAGAAAGGAAGGAAAATGAACAACTGGATTTGGAGTCATTAGGCCATATGATGCCATAAAACTTTGGCCGCAGAAATATAAGAGATGGATGACGTATATTATGTGATTTGAATTTAATTGGAGTTTTAATGTCGATATTGAACATCGAGAAAAGTGATGAATGGCGGTCTAGTTTAATTTTAATTTCTCGATCGGCGCCTGTTGTAACAAAGAGCTTCACCTATATGTACTCTTGAAATTTTACTTGGACTTTTCAGACAATTGTAATTGTAATGAGGTATCTATAGTAGGGGATTTTGTATTTAAACGATGACGAATTATCAAGTTGCACCTTGAAGTTATAAACTAGCCTCTTAGGAAAAATTCAGCAGTAAGAGTTTGATATGCATAGGATTAAATCGATTTATTTATATAGTAGATGATTTAGTATATAGAGTTTAAGTTTATTTGTAGAGAATTTAATTATTGGTTCTTATAAGTATATATAACTTTTTGTTCATAATATAAGATGAAAATTGGATAAGTCATCGGTATTATTATAGCACAAGATTATATATAATTTATTTTGATTGTGAGGACAATATTTAAACGATGACGAATAATCAAGTTGCACCTTGAAGTTATAAACTAGCCTCTTAGGAATAATTCAGTAGTAAGAGTTTGATATGCAGAGGATTAAATCATCGATTTATTTATATAGTAGATAATTTATAGTGTATAGAGTTTAAGTTTTTATATGTAGAGAATTAAATGATCAGTTCTTATAAGTATATATAACTTTTTGTTCATAATATAAGATAAAAATTGGATAAGTCATCGGTATTATTATAGTACAAGATTATATATAATTTATCTTGATTGTGAGGACAATATTATTACGACTTCTTGTGAGTGTATGTATTGAACGGGATCGAGTAAAGATATATGTTTAGATTAAACGATAAGAACATACTTTCTAAACTGTTAAATTTTTTATATTTTTAATCTTGATATAATTATTATGAGCTGTTGTGGTTCGCGTGATAAATATCAAATATTCGATGGGTTGAACCATATACTTCTCCGATTCATTTTAGAGATATGGCATGTGATGCTTAGTTGCTAGAGGAGATTGTTGAGTGTGAAAATTAATGAATTCTAAAGAATCATCAATTAATAAATAAAAAAAGGTGTAATAATATTATCGTATGATGAGATTTATTGAAAAATTTATTTGATTTAACTCAAAACAAACAATATCACACGATATTAAAAGACTATTTGAGCGAACATTTTCTCACCTTCCGGTTTGGTGGTGTTGATGTAATTTTCCACATCAATACAGTCTTCCTCGCAAGTCCGATTAAAACGATATATTGACGTCGAAATTATTAGTAAAAGATATATTACCAAATCAAATAAAAGTCAAGTCCTTAAACCCGTTATGAGTCAACTTCAATATTTACAATTAGGTCAAATTCCTCTAAGCTGAGGCAGATTTAAAATTTATATTTATATTTTTAAATTTTAATTATACATATTCTAAGCGAATTTAGGAAAGAGTGAGAGAGTTTACTGAAAACCTTTCAATAAAAAAATGCATTATTATATACATATAAATATATAACGAAAGGTAAAAATTACTATTGAGTTTCGGAAAATCCTCATCAAATTACCTAAAGCCGCCCCTCCTCGAGTCAATATATGTTACTAGTTGTAGTAATTTTGAAGATGGGGTAGGATGACATAAGTTGTGCATGTGATAGCAAAGGAAAAAGAGAACACGTAGAGGAAAAATAAAGGTCAATATGACGGAAGAAAGAATACATTATATATCGAGAAAGAGTCAAAAATATCTTTAAATTATTCAAAATGAACAAGAAATTCTCCTTTTATACTTTAGTTCAATAATATTCTAGTTGTTAATACTTTGATCCACAATGAGTTAAAAATATCATTTAAAACCAAAATATAAACGAAAGATATTTTTATTCGTTCCCAAAAATATATAGGTAGTTAAAAATGAAGAATATATTGGATCTAAATTCCCAATGAGTTTTGATGATTCTGTTGAGGGGGTCATGGGGTGATAATACCGAGGTGGATACCCCCCTCAAATGTTAGGCAAGACGTGTCCTATGTTTCCTTCATTCCTCGACACCCATAAAACTCTGCCTCCCCACAGTTGCACTGCACGTGTGTTTTTCTCCTTGTTTTCTGTTTGTAAAATAGTCGTAGAATCAAAGAATATAGTGTAGTGAATCTATTTTGTTAAGATAACGTAAAATAATTGTAGTGTTAAAAGATATGGTGTTGTGAATGAGAAGAGGCGGAGTAACTTTGTGGTCATGTATACTCATATATATATATATATATATACACACACATATTTATTTATCAATTATATAATATATGTAAAGCAACTTTCACATAAATCAAACATAAAAATCATATTTGTATGTTATAGTTATAGTTTGCATAATTGCGCTTCATAACAAACATAAATATGTACATTTCGCTATACATATACAAAGAAAACAGTTGTATAATTCACTATACATATACAAAGAAAGCAGTTGTATAATTCGCTATACATATACAAAAGAAAGTAGTGTATAATCTGTGTTTGTATAAAGCGAGAAAGAGAGAAAGACATAAGAAAACTGGGCAGGGGAAGATTGTATTTGTATAATTATAAGTGTATAGGACGAAAATATATGCATTTATATTTGTATATACAATTTTCTCTCCCTTTATACAAACACAAATGCAATGTATACATTTGTGTTTGTATAAAGTGAGAGAGGCGAGTGAGAGTGGCAAGCGAGATCTGGGAGAGGGGAACGAAAATATATGTATATATACAATTTTCTCTCGTTTTATACAAACACAAACGCATTTTATACATTTGTATTTGTATAAAAGTGAGAGAGGTGAGCGAGACTGCCACCAAAACGAGAGTGGTGAGCGAGATTCCACCAGGGAGAGAGGCGAAAATAGCAATAGTTTGCTATAGGGTACAATTAAATCAAACTATGTTTATAACATTTAATTTGAATTAATAGTTTGCTATTATATACAATTTTTCCATATATGTATGATTCATGCATAATAAATATCCATTATAGGGATTGTATAAAATAGTAAACTATTAATTAAAATTAAATAATATAACCACACTTTCATTTAATTATAATCCGTAGCAAACACTTTGCCATTCGTCTCTCACCCCATATTTCTCTCTCGCCTCTCTCACTTTATACAAACACAAATGTAGAAATTATGTTTGTGTTTGTATAAAGTGAGAGAAAACTGTATATATGCATATCTTTTCGTTCGCCTCTCTCCCTAGAGAATCTCGCATGTCACTCTCCCTCGCCTCTCTCACTTTATACAAACACGAATGTATAAATTGCGTTTGTGTTTGTATAAAGCGGGAGAAAACTATATATACAAATACAAATATATATATTTTCATTCTATACACGTATAACTATACAAATACAGATCTTCCTCTGCCCAGTTCTCTTTTGTCTTTCTCTCTTTCTCGCTTTATACAAACACAGATTATACAATTGATTCTTTTGTATAAGTATACCAAAATATATATATTAATAGCCATAGCAAACTTAAAGTTTGTTATGGAGCGCAATTATGCAAACTATAATTATATCATACAAATATGATTTTTATATTTGCTAAACCTAAAATTTACTCATAAATATATAATTAATATTTGTCAGCTAAAATATAAATATTAAGTTTGATTTGCTATTTATATAGAGCAACTTTCACATATAGAAAACACAAAAATTATATTTGTATGTTATAGCTATAGTTTGCATAATGTGCTCCATAGCAAACATAAATATGTATATTTCGCTATACATATACAAAAGAAAGCAGTTGTATATAATCTCTTCTGTTTCGGTATACATATATACAAAAGATCAATTGTATAATTTGTGTTTGTATAAAGCGAGAAAGAGAGAAAGGCAAAAGAGAATTGGGCAGGGGAATATTTGTATTGTATAATTATAAGTGTATAGGACGAAAATATATGTATTTGCATGTGTATATATAATTTTCTCTCGCTTTATACAAACAGAAACACAATTTATACATTTCTGTTTGTATAAGCCAAAGAGGCGAGGGAGAGACTGGCGAACGAGATCTGGGAGAGGGGAGAGAGGGGAATGAAAATATATGTATATATACAATTTTCTCTCGCTTTATACAAACACAAATGCATTTTATACATTTGTGTTTGTATAAAAGGCGAGAGAGGCGAGGGAGAGAACGAGAGTGGCGAGCGAGATTCACCAAGAGAGAGGCGAAATAGCAACAGTTTGCTATGTGGTACAATTAAATCAAACTACGTTTACAACATTTAATTTGAATTAATAATTTGCTATTATATACTTTTTTCCCATTTATATTATCTATAGTGTCTGGTCTTTTGTTCTTCTTTATGAGGATAGGTGGGCTTCTCCTTTAATATTGGGCTTCCACCCTACGATAGCCCAAAAATTTAAGCATGTCTTAGGAAACTTTTCATCAGGTGACAAGATCTTTGCTTCAACATAGATATTAGTATGACTAAAAAAAAATGCTAATTACTTAGTTACATAACAAATCTCGCGCGCCGCCCTCACTTTTTCCATCTCACTCGCCACTCTCTCATGTATTTGGTATCCCAGATACATGCAAATCACTTCAAATAGATACAAATACATATATATATCTAGTGTGATTCACATGTATTTGAGATACATACGAATCTCGCTCGCCTCCCTCCCCAATATCACTCGCCTATCTCCCTATTTTTGTGTATTTAATAGAAAAGGTATATGTATCTAAACGTAAGATACATAAATTATAGATAATAATAGTATATATATGATAGTAAAGTATGTCTAATTAGGTAGGTTTTCAAAACAAAAAAAATTACTATTTGTTTTTGGCTTATGACTTATAGTTCTAAGTTATGACTTTTGATTCTTTTTGTTGTTATTTTGGCCTTAAGACAAATATTTATAAGCACTTTTTTTTCACCATAAAACTGTTTTGGCTTATAAACATTAAAATAATTCAAATCGGCTCTTAGTTGACTTTCGTGATTCTTAAGTTGAATGTCTAATTGTCTATTGAAAACAATTTTTCTATTTGTTAGGTAAAGCTAAAAGTTAAGTCTACCTACATTTCATCTTCGTCAAACCTGACTCGTGATATCATACTAGGTATGTTGTTGTCTTGTGGTAAAATGAAAGTTACATGACTTTACTTTGTTTGTTTGATTTTGACTTAACATGAATGTTGAAGAAAGTAAAGAAGTTTTTGGATCTTGTGGGCCTTGAAAATTACAAATATATTAAAATATTTTTTAATTTTATGATCTTTAACATATTATGTGAGAATTAAAATATTGTTAAAAGGAAAAAAATACATTCCGTTTAAAATAAATTAAAAAGAAATACTAGAGAAATAAATTGAAACGAAGGAGTATATAAGTAAACAAGAACCGTTCACCATTATTTGCCAACTTTAGTATCACTAGACTAGAACTAGAGGATACTTAATTCCATGATTGTTTACCTTGACTTTAGTTTTTTTTACCAAAAAAATAAATAATAGAAGACTTAGATTTGTGAACAGTAACGAGTCCTCCCATTTTTCTTCTCATCCCTAATTCATCTTAAAGAAAAGTATAAAGAATTAAAGATCATGCACATCATGAGTACATCTATGAAATTATTGACCAAAACTTGAACAACAATAATAATATATTCCGTCTAAAATTTAAAATTAAATGTCAAGATTTTTTTAACTCAATCCAAACAAATTTGAAATTTGAAATTTATGATGAGTAGAAGATTTGAATGATTGTCAATAAAGACACAACAAAGCTTAATAGGATTCCACCTTTGCCATTGAATTATACTAATCCCAACTAGAAACTTATTATATGTTCAAAATTTTCAATATAAATACAAGACTCGAGTAAAAGTTAACTTAAGAATCTCGTTAGGAAGGTTCATTGAATATGATAAACCCTACTTTCATAAATTTAATTTGATAATAACTTTTCAACATTTCATGCTTCTAGAAAAGAAGTGATAGAAGCAAAAGAAAAAAAAAGGCAAGTGTGGAAGGAATTTTTGGGTCACTTCAACGCAAAGAGAAAATAAAATAAAACGTAGAGATTAATTTATTGACTTTGAAATTAAAGCATCTACCGTTTTTGGCTCATTGCTGCTAATGCCAATTTCCCTGTATTTACACAAACAAAATGGTGGGTTCCTACCTAGGTTTGAACCCTTGAGTTTGAGATGACAGTTGTATTAGACGAGTTCAAAATTTAAATTTTGTGAATTTAATTTTTAAAATTTGAATAGATTTTTCATATATATATATATACATACTTACTTCCCAGGGTTTTTTTTTTTCTCGTTGCAGACTTATTTGACGTTAGTGTGTGAACATATATTTTTTTTCCCTCTATTTTTAATACCCCTCAATTTATTTGATTCTCATCTTTAACAGCTGATACATTCTTTTCAGATTTAATTATACCACTGAAATTTTAGAATGTTTATTTAAATTTATTAAATTTATGTGTGAGAAAATTCAGTCAAATCGTGGAAGACTTTGTGCAATACAATTTTCCGAAAAAGAAGAAGAAAGAAAACGGAAACTTCCATTATTCAAGGGTTAGACTGTGAGTCTGTGACCATTTGATCGTTCAAATGGACACTTGAGTTAAATTTGAACGAATTAAAATAAATTGAGTTGATGAATAATTTGTTCAAAAAATGATTTAAATTAAAATAAATTGGGTTGAAATGACCTAAAGAGCGGATCATATAATCTACCATATTCAATTTTTACTTTATTTTTCATTTTCTCTGTTTGATCTTTTTATAATATGTAACATATCAAAATAAAAATAATAATCTTTTTTTGAAAAGATTTTTATGAGACAAATAATTTTTAATTAGGCTAAAATAAATTGAACTGATAAATGAGCGGATTTATACTAGTGAGACATGCAATCCATGTTATGTCTAAAAATTCCTATTAAAACATATGTTGAGCCTCTTCGTTACAGCATATATATATATTTTTTTTATTTTTTTTTTATGATTAAAACACATAATTTTAAAGTTGGAGGCAAAGGATGCTTGTCTTATAAACAACTCTGTTTACAATAACAAAAATAAAGATCACAACATTAAATGCAATAATAATTATGAAACTTATTTTATTTTACAATAAATAAGGACCACCAAAATATGTGATCAATGTAAGGACGATTAGTTGACAACTTTTATTGCATACTAAAGTTTTCTTTGGGAACGTTGCTTTCTCTGAATAGTGGAAGTGTAGTGTATATAGAAGTTGGAAATTAATGAACACGTAGATTATAATGACCGAATGATAAATTCTTGATGTTAAAATGTTTGTTTAATGTGATTAAGGAATGGAAGCATTGATGAGAAAAAAAAGTAATGGATCTTATTATAAAATTCTCTGTTGTAGTCGTCTAACAACATCATCGAAAATTGTTGCATCATGTCTTATTTATCTTCAATCTCCACATGGATCGCCCTTTAATTTATCTAGCTTCTAAACTCGAGTTTTGATCGATCGGATGTTTATATCGTAAATTTACTATAATTTTATTTTTTTTGAAATGGTTACTGTAATTAAAATAATCAAATAACATGTGAATGGATAATGAATATGTTTTTCCCCGCAGTTTTCGCATAAAAAATATATAATATGACAGCTAACAAGAATAAAGAATTGATGAAAATCTAAGGACTAGATTAATATGCCTGATATGTTTCCTTAAAAATCAAGACTATTAATTGGTATCCCTGCTTTAATAGATAGAGATTCATTGGAATAAGTTTTGTGGTATAGAATCTATATATTTTATTGCTATTGCCTCTTATTTTGACAATAAATATTGCCAAGAAGTTGTAATATTTTCTTAAACCTTCTATAGTATACTTTCTTCCTCTCATTTCACCTAGCGTCATTTGATTTGACACAACATTTAAGATTATTTTTCTTGAAATTTATGATTTAATTTATAACAATCTTTAGATATTTGTCTGATTATATATAATTTCATTAAGGATAAAAAACAAATCTTAGAGTTTAAATTATTTCATGTAAAAATGGTCAAAAATATCGCTCAACTTTTATTTAATAGCTAGGTTTATCCTTCGTTATACTAGCATAGTAGGTTATTTTTTTAAAAAAATGTATACTTTCATTTGATTTGAGGTTTTCCATCCAATTAAAGGGTACAATGGCGTCGGTAGCCTCTTGTCGATACTACTAGTCTTCGCGCTACCTACTAGAAAAATCCCTTATGCTGGGACTCCCTAACCTTTTCTATCTATCTTTAGAAGTAGGGCGAGGGCCAGACATGAATCGGCGCCGGTACAAATGACCAGATAGTATATCAAAGGGTAAAACTAACTATTTTTTTTTTGTTTCAACCCCGACGTGGGGTACTCACATTGGAGCCCGACTAAATCCGGATTCACGCTGGAAAGTCCCCTATTAGGGAGTAAAACGCGCCCTAACAAAGGCGATTCGGAACCCAAGGGGGCTCGAACCCGAGACCTCTTGATTAAGGATTAAGGAGCACTTACCACTCCACCACAATCCTTATTAATGTAAAACTATCAAATTAAGTTGAGAGGTACTCCCTCCGTCCCTATTTACTTGTCCATATTTCCTTTTTTGGTTGTCCCTATTTAGTTGTCCATTTTGACAAATCAAGAAAGGACAACAAATTTTTTCCTATTATACCCTTATTTACACTTCTTGAAAATTGTAAAAGTGTATGTTGTTTTCCTCCAATTTATTTCACTTGAATTCAAAGAAGTGGTTGTAATTTTGAAGTGACAAGTTGTCATAAGGGTAAAATTGTAACTTCACTGTGCTAATCATTATTGCCTTAATCTGTGTG
>JAJOOR010025523.1:0-23563 GCA_036250505.1 Solanum acaule | reverse complement strand
TGTATTATTCATTTATTTTATTAAATGTTTTAAAGATTTAAGTTGCTTATTTTATGGTGAGTTGAACATATTATTTTTATTCTAAGTTGTTCATTTGAGTTAAAGTTTTTGACGTTGTGGTTATTGAATTCTATTCAGTTTGAAGCTTTTGCATGCTTAAGTTGGTCTTCCGCTTGTAGTCAGCCAGGATGAGGGTTCGCTTGGGGACCAATAGTGGTTCTTAAGTGCCGGCCACGTCCAGGGTGTAGACTCGGGTCGTGACATAAACTTGCTAATTGATATCAATTTCAATATACTGTTTAAAAATAATACACAATATTCTGCTCATTACTAATGGGTAGCTGGGTACCAATTTAACACTTTTAAAACACCAATAAAGATATAATAATTCCAAATTTGTTAAGGTATCAAATTTCGTACCTATTTCATTAAGTGAAATATTATATATACTATACTACAGTGTAATAATTGATACCAACTTTAATACACTTTCTAAATAATAATACACAATTTGCTGCTCTTTACTAATAGGTAAGGGTAACAATTTTTATACACTCTTTAAAACAACAATAAAAGTGTCACGACCCAGATCGTCGTAAGTGGCACCCACTCTAACCCTCCGGTGGGAGAACCATAACTACTAACCAACTAACCTCAAACTTAAGCATTTAAAGATACAGAAGCAGGTTTAGATGCAAAAATTAAGTAGAGTTCCCATAAACTCCAAAAGTCTAACAACGATACTAAAATATCGCGAAAATTAATTTCTAAAACCTAAAAGTCAATGAACCAAAACTTTAACCAACAAGTCTAAGAAAGTGGGTACTACCCAAACTAAACATAGAATATCTAATAAACTAATCTTAATAAGATGGACTGAGCAAAAAGAGAACTCATGGCAGCCTGGAAGAACTGGCTCACCCTTGAATTCGATTCGATCACTGATCTTCTAAACGAGGTCTGTCAGTAGCGCCTGAAGATGCCCTGTACTCAACAAAGAAAGAGCAAGTGCAGTATCAATACACAACCACCGTGTACTGGTAGGATCACACAGCTATCCCACTAAGTGCAATATAAGCAAGTCATTACAACATCATAAATATGCATACACCGAACATATACAATATTAATATCACTTCAGAATCATTGTACAATTCTACATTCCCAATATTACGCATATATGACAAGTCATTGGTCCTCTCACGAAACCCATATTCAAACAGTTAGTGTGTCGGATCGTGACACCCGTTCCAAAGTTTATGTCGATATGTGACATTCGATCCCAGTTAGTGCGTCGGAACGTGACACTCGATCCATTCAACATACCACAATCACAATCACAATGTACATTCTCACAATCATACAATTAAGAGGTGATTCATGGCATATAGCTATTCGTTCATACTCATTTATGATCAGTGTGATAAATAATGCAACATTCACATACATACATACATATATACAATATAATGAAGCAAGTACAAACATATATCACACAACATGAAATCACAACCATCACCTACCTCGAACAAAGCTTGATTCCTCTTAAGAAACTTGATTCTCCCCTTTCCGGATTCTTTCTGCTTGTTCTTGGTCTTCAAACAATCAATTCAATGCGAGGATCAATAATTAAGGTCTAATTTACCCGGATTACAACTAAACCATTAACCCAAGACCCAAATTATGATCCTAAGGTGCAGCTAGGGTTTTTTCCACCATCCAAACCGTTCCAAAATCCTCCCCAATGATATACAATAAAGTTTTTACGTTCTACGAATCAAAAAACAGAATCGGGGAGCGAAAACCTTACCTTTAGCACCAATTTTCGTGGTAAATTGTCAAGAACTCATCCGGGGTCGTCTCCTAGCTCTTAAAACGAAAATTATAGAATTATGGCATTTTTGGGGTTTTATTACTGACTTATTTCGCGACTATCCCGATGTGGCGGCCCTCACCCTGCAACAGCGGCCTCGCCCTGGTGGGATAAATCCCGCCATAGCGACTTGAATGGAGACAGAAAGTCGAATATAGAGTTTCAAACCCCCATTTCACAACTATCCTCATCCTACGACATTTAGAAATTACCCGTTCACACTAAGATCAATTTCGGGAGTTCTACTCGCCCGTATTCAATTTCGTAAAGTCGTACGGGTTCTTTAACGTCTTAGCTATCTAGTCATATGGTCGAATTTACCATTCAACCTTCCGTTTTTTACTAGTTTTCCCTAGACCTTACTGACTCCAATTTCGTCCAAATCTGGACTAGGTTGGGAAATTTCAAGTTACTACCAAAAAGTTTTTCAACCCAAAAATTTTCCCCGTTGGTTGTTCTATAACGACAGAAACCGGTCATTACAATCGATACCAATTTCCCCATCACTCGTCCCTAAGGGACAACTATGGAAAACAGGCTAAAGCAAGAGTGAAGTAGTACCTGAATCGTCGAACAACTGGGGATACTTGTCTCGCATGTCCTTCTCAGTTTCCCAAGTGGCTTCCTTAACCGGACGATGCTTCCATTGGACTTTCACGGACTTAATATCCTTGGTCCTCAGCTTCCGGACATCACGATCAAGAAATACAATCGGTTCTTCCTCATACTGAAGGTCTTTGTCTAACACAACTAATTCCCATTTTATGACACTACCAGAAAAGTGTGAATTACATGGGAATTTTCCTGGGGATTATGTATGAAAATTCGCAGGAAAGTAAGTTTCCTACGAATTTTCCTATAAAATGAATCTGAAGGTAAAACCTTCGTAGGTAATTATTTCCTGCGAATTTAAAAATTCCCAACTAATTTACCTAGGGATTTAAATTCCGCAGGTAAATTACTTGCGGATTTCTTGTAAAATATACAAAAATAAATAAATTTTCTTACCAATTTATTCGCAAGTAAAGCCGTTCAAAAAAATTTCTTTAAACAATATTAATTATTATCTCCTATTTATTTATTTTATTATTAATTGAACCACCCATTGCACAATTTCAGAAGTGCCCAATTCCCCATGAGATTCAATTTAATTGCCCTCCTAATGTCAAGTCCCCATGAGATTCCATGCCTACTCATTTATAGTTGCTCCTTGAAATTCCAATTCTACCAATATTCTAAGTCATAGCATTATAAATGCTAAATTTTTTGTCTTTTTTCGATGTGGCACAAAAGATACAATGACACTACACTAATTTTTTTGTGTCTTTCTCCAATTTGATTAATTTTTAAAGCAAAATTTAATCAACTTAATTGAGTATTTAAAATACCATTTAGATAGTCATAAATTCTACAAAATTACTCTTAATTCATCTCATATAAATATGATAATAAAATATATCTTAAATAAAGTTCATGTAATTTGACTCTTAAAAAGTGAAACATGACAATTATTTATATATTTAAAATAAACCACTACCACCCAACATTCATGAAATTTTTTTGCTTACACTTCCTATGAGATAATGTCCATAACTAAGCATATTAAACATAGACAAAATTTAAATTATACATACAAAGTTTTTATAAATGAATAATTGAAAATATAAATAAATTTATAAGTTTAAAGTGCAAGAAAGTTATAATCAATAATTGTGTATATCTTATTAGGTATTTGTGGTATTTTGTATTTTAATTTATATTTTAATAATTATATTTTAACAAACTTAATTATATATTTGCAAATAAATATCATTTAATAACTTACTATATATATATATATATATATATATAGAAATTATGTCATTTTTAATGCTTATAAAAAATATCAATTGGATATACAACTAAAATTTATTTATTTTTCATTTAATATAATTTATCAATGAAGGGTAATTAAACTTCACATTAATAATGTTATATCATCGAAGTTTTCTATACTTTAATATACTGCCTGACTTATTCAATAATACACAATTTAATATAAATAATATTAAATCAAAATTAATTACATTATGATAGTTATTTTTCTATTATCGGATAAATAACTAGCCATATAATTTTAATGCTTTCTATCTTTCAAATTGAAAAATAAAACAAAAAAAATAAAATCACATCATTGGTTTCTTGTGATAAGTTAAAAATATTGATAATGACATTTGTAGTAATGTTTCAACACCGTATTAGATTGATATTATTGTATAATAATTATTTAATCTAAAAGTAGAGTAAATATTTAACAATAAAATTCATTCTAATGTCATTGTTATTTTTTTATATTATTGTAATTTTTTATTTGGTTAAATATATTTAAAAGAAAATATTCCTCGAAGTTTTCAAATAAACAAGTTCTTAGATTCAAAACAAAACTTCCAGTTAAATTATTTTTAAAAAATTTCAAGTATGCATTCTTCAAAAAATCTCCAATCAAATTAACGATAGTAAAATCCCCAAGTAAAAAAAATCTCAAGTAAATCCTCAAGAAATAAATTCCCAACAAAATTCGTTGAACATAAATCCCCAGGTAATACCACATAAAAAAATATTTCTAAATATTTTTTTAAGTTATTATTTTTAGCTGGATCGGAAAATAAGTTTATTTAGGAATTTTCTTTCAAATAAATTAAAAAAATATTTTTTTTCATTACTTGTGAATTCACCTATGAAAATGGTACTTGCAAATTATTTTCCTAAAATAATTCCCGAGGTAATAATTTTATGAAAAGGGCGCCAAATTTACCTACCAATTTTTCAGGGGAAATATTTTTCGCAGGTAAAAAAGTCCAAAATTTAAATTTGGGAATTTCATATTTTCGCATGAAAATTCATAGGAAATTTCTACGAAAATAATTCCCAACTAAAATCTTTAGGTAATTTAAAGTTCTCTGGTAGTGTGATGTAATCCCCGTCACCATGATATCTTTTCAACATGGACACATGAAATACCAGATGAACTCTCGTTAAGTTAGGAGGTAAAGCCAATCTATAAGCCACTGGCCCAACACGGTCAAGAATTTCAAATGGTCCAATGTATCGGGAACTAAGCTTGCCTTTCTTGCCGAATCTCATCACTCCTTTCATGGGTGATATCTTAAGAAAAACGTTTTCACCAATCTGAAACACCATGTTCCTTACCTTATGATCATCATACTTTTTCTGTTGACTTTGGGCTGCTAGGAGCTTAGCTTGGATGCTTCTTACCTTCTCTTGAGCATCCTTCACCAAGTCAACTCCCAAAGGTTTCACATCTCCAGCCTCAAACCATCTTATGGGTGATTTACATCCTCTCCATATAGTGCCTCAAATGGTGCCATATCAATGTTGGAGTGGTAACTGTTATTATAGGAGAACTCACACAAAGGTAGGTTATCCCAATGTCCTCCAAAGTCAATCACACATTCCCTCAACATGTCCTCTGACACTTGGATATTCCTCTCCAACTGCCCATTCATCTGTGGATGGAAGGCTGTGCTAAAGGTGAGTTGAGTACCCAACTCTTCATGTAATTTTCCCCAAAACTTGGATGTGAACTACGTACCACAGTCTGAGATGATAGAAAGGGGCACTCCGTGCAACCTTACTATCTTTTTCACATATACCTTAGCCAATTGTTGCACATTATAGTCTCTTCTGACTGGAATAAAATGGAATGACTTAGCCAATTTGTCAACGACTGCCCAAATAGAATCATACCTTCCCAATGTCTTGGGAAGACCAACTACGAAATCCATAGCTATCCTTTCCCACTTCCATTCCAGAATTGGCATTTTCTGAAGCAAACCTGCAGGCCTTTGATGTTCATATTTTACTTGTTGGCAATTTGGCACTTAGCTACAAACTCTGCTATATCTTTCTTCATGCCAGGCCACCAATAGAGTCGCTTCAAGGCTTGGTACATCTTGGTAATACCCGAATGAATGGAATACCGCGAACCATGGACTTCTGTCAATAAATTCTGAATCAAGTCACCCACTCTAGGAACACAAATGCTTCCCATAAAACCAAGCACACCACCCACATCAAGAACCATATCTTGTGCCTTACCAATCACCGTCTTCTTCCTAAGCTCATCCAAATTCTCATCCTTAATCTGTTTGGCCTTGATCTCCTCAATAAAGGTGGCCTTAACATCAATGCTAGCTAATACCCCACCTTTTTCATAGATGCCCAACTGCACAAAATTAGACTCCAAATGTTGAATTTCTTTAGCCAAAGGTCGTTTAGTCAAACCCAAGCAAGCTAGACTACCCATACTCACCGTTTTTCGGCTTAGTGCGTCCGCCACTACATTAGCCTTACCCGGATGATACTGGATGGTCACATCATAATCCTTGAGTAACTCCATCCACCTTCGCTGTCTCAGATTTAATTCCTTTTGAGTGAATACATGTGGTCGGTAAATACCTTACACTTAACCACATAAAGATAATGCCACCAGATCTTAAGGGCAAATACTACCCCTGCCAACTCCAGATCATGTGGTGGGTAGTTTTGTTCATGTACCTTCAACTGTCGGGATGCATAAGCTATGACATTCTTTTCCTGCATCAACACCGCACCCAAACCTGAATCTGAAGCATCACAATAAACAATAAAGTCCTTACCTTTCATCGGTTGGTCAAAAGTGTCTTGAGCTTTTGAAAGCTCTCCTCACATTTTTCAGTCCATTCAAAAGGTACCTCCTTTTTGGTCAACCTTGTCAAGTGTGTGGCGATAGAAGAAAAATTCTTCACAAACCTACGATAGTAGCTAGCGATCCCCACAAAACTCCTAACTTCAGTCACAGAGATAGGCCTGACCCAATCCTTAACCGCCTCAATCTTTTGAGGACCTACCATTACCCCTTCATTTGAAACTACATGCCCCAAAAAGGCAACCGAAGTCAACCAAAATTCACACTTAGAAAATTTCGCATATAACTTTTGTTTTCCAAGAACACCAGAACAATACGAAGATGGTCGGCATATTCTTCCTTACTCTTAGAATAGACTAGAGTGTCATCAATAAATACTATAACAAACGAATCAAGAAATGGTTTGAATACCCCATTCATCAAACTCATGAAAGCTGCAAGCGCATTTGTCAACCCGAACGACATAACTAGGAACTCATAGTGCCCGTAGTGGGTCCTGAATGCCGTTTTAGGTATATCATCAGGTCTAATCTTTAACTGATGGGTAACCAGACCTTAAATCAATCTTAGAGAAAACGGATGTGCCCTGGAACTGGTCAAAACGATCATCTATCCGAGGTAATTGATACTTATTTCTAATTGTGACATTATTCAATTTACAATAGTCTATGCACATTCTCATACTACAATTTTTTTCTTAACAAACAAGACAGGAGCACCCCAAGGGGAAACACTAGGATGGATGAATACTTTATAAAGAAGCTCTTAGATTTGAGCCTTAAGCTCCCTTAATTTTGCCGGGTCCGCACGATAAAGAGGAATACAAATGGGGCGGGTACCAGGTTCCAAGTCAATGCAAAAATCTATATTTCTCTCCGGAGGCATACCAGACAAATCAATAGGAAACACTTCTCTAAATTCTGACACCACAGGGATAGAATCAATAGAGGGAGACTCAACCTCAACATCCTGAATATGAGCCAAATAAGCCAAACAACCCTGCCCCACCAGTTTCCTAGCTCGAATGGAGGATATGATCTCAGCTGGCTTAGGCTTGTACACCCCTTCCCACTCTAACTTTTCCCTACCGGGGATCTCTAGAGTCACATACTTAGTGTTACAATTCAACACAACATAATAGGGGGACAACCAAGTCATGCCTAAGATTATATCAAAGTTAGTCATATCCAAAATAACCAAATTAGCCCAAGTCTGAAAACCCATAAACATAATAGGACAAACACGATAGACATGAGTGACTATGACAGGTTCTCCAACTGGGGTAGAAACAGGGATGGGGGCATCAAGTATATCACAAATCATATCAAATTCTGAGGTAAATCGTACTGACACATAAGAATAAGTAGAACTCGGATCAAATAACACATTAGCCATCCGGTCATATATAAGAATAGTACATATGATCACCGCGTTAGAAGACTCTACCTCGCTTTTGCCCGAAAAGGCGTAACACTGAGCCCTGTCATCTGGACGTATGACTTCCTTGCCTGGCTGCGCTGCACCTCTGTCTGCATTACCATTTCCCTGACCTCCATGGCCTCGCTGATTTCCTCCTCGCCTACCTTGTGGATGTCATCGACCATTATTACCATTCCCCGCGGGTACCACTGCTCTAGACTGCTGCTGCGCGGGGTCCAACATGCGCGGGTGGGGACAATCTCTTCTCATATGTTCAGGTTCTCCATAATTATAACAAGTACGATCGATAGATGGCCTGCCGCCAGCCACGGACGCGGCTCCTTGGCTATCCTGAAGTAAATTCTGAGGTGGAGTTCCAGAGTAATTACCTGTAGAAGCGGGCATATCGTATTGAATTGGCCGGGCTGAAAGTGTCGGCCTACCTGAACCTCTGGAGTAGGAACCCTGAAAGTTACCGGAGTTCTTAGCTTTCTTGGACAATGCCTTAGCCTGATCGTCTTGCCTCACCCCTTCCACTTTCTTCACGAAATCTGTTACCTCATTAAAAAAAATTCCTGCAGAAGTCATGTGCACAAAATACATGTAGCTCAGGATTCAGTCCCTTAACAAACAAACAGATCCTCTCATCCTTAATAGTCACCAATTGCGTAGCATATCTAGACAAAGCATGAAACTTAGCCTCACAAGCAGCCACATACATACCACATTGCTCCAAAGCCATGAACTCATCCTTGTTACGATCTCTCAAAGTCCAAGGCACATACATTTCCAGAAACAGAGAATGAAACTGTGTCCAAGTAAGTGGGGGTAGAGTTGACAATTTGCATTCCACATAAGCTCTCCACCACTGCTTAACCTCACCTTGAAGCTGGAAAGTCACGAATTCCACCCCATGTTGATATACAATACCTAACTTATGCAGCCTCTCATAACAATCCAAAATAAACTCATAAGCGTCCTCATTCTAAGAACCAAGAAACACATGAGGGTTTAGTTTCAAAAACTTAGTCAACATTTCATTCTCATTACCAGTCATTACAGGACCCAAAAAAGGATAGAAAAAAGAATTAGTAACTAATGCCGCATCTCCCCTGGGACCAGTAACAGTAGCGGGGCAATTAGTTGGGGGTTGAGTAGCATGCCCTGCTAGAAGGATTCCAAGACCAACCAATCCCTTCAGAAAAGTCATAATCTCTTGAGCTAACACTGGGTCTAAGAAAGGGACGCTGGTATTCCTAGCCGGTGTATCCTCTTCCTGTCCAACATCCTCCTCGTCTCCAATCTCCACATTCTCTTCTATCTCTTCATGATGTGTGGGAGAAACCTCATCTCTGGGAGCATTCTCAACTGGTGCTCCATCCCTAGTAGGTGCTACCCTTTCTAAGCCTCTGCCCCTATCTCTTCCTCTGCCCCTACCTCGACCTCTGGATGCGGACCCCTCGACTGGTTCATTGACGGGAGCTATGGGCTTGACGCCGTTGGATCTAGTGTTAACCATCTGCGGACAGAAGAGTGAAGTAGATTAGATACTAATTTGTATCACCAGATACCAATTGGACCAAAGTTATAGCACGAAAGTAGACAAGAGAAAATATAGAGATTTCCTAAAGTCTTATAGCCTCTCAAAGAAAAGTACAGACGTCCCCATACCATTCCGCAAGACTCTACTAGACTTGTTTTGGTACATCGAGATTAACGAACCTAGGGCTCTGATACCAACTTGTCACGACCCAGATCGTCCTGAGTGGCACCCACTCTAACCCTCCGGCGGGAGAACCATAATTACTGACCAACTAACCTCAAACTTAAGCATTTAAAGATACGTAAACAGGTTTAGATGCAAAATTTAAGTAGAGTTCCCATAAATTCCAAAAGCTTAACAACGATACTAAAACATTGCAGAAATTAATCCCTAGAACCTGAAAGTCAATGAACCAAAACTCTAACCAACAAGTCTAAGAAAATGGGTACAACCCAAACTAAACATAGAATATCTAATGAACTAATCTAAGTCTGAATAAGATGGACTGAGCAAAAAGATAACTCATGGCAGCCTGGATGAACTAGCTCACCCTTGAATTCAATTCGATCATTGATCTTCTAAACGAGGTTTGTCAGTAGCCGCCTGAAGATGCCCTGTACTCAACAAAGAAAAAACAAGTGCAGTATCAGTACACAACCACCGTGTACTGGTAGGATCACACGGCTAACCCACTAAGTGCAATATAAGCAAGTCATTACAACATCATAAACATGCATACACCGAACATATACAATATTAATAGCACTTTGGGATCAATGTACAATTCAACATTTCCAATATTACGCATATATGACAAGTCATTGGTCCTCTCACAAAACCCATACTCAAATAGTTAGTGTGCCGGATCGTGACACCCGTTCCAAGTTAGTGTGTCGTATCGTGACACCCGTTCCAAAGCTTATATCGGTATGTGACATCCGATCCCAGTTAGTGTGTTAGAACGTGACACCCGCTCCATTCAACATATCACAATCACAATCACAATCACAATGTAAATTCTCACAATCATACAATTAAGAGGTGACTCATGACATATAGTTATTCGTTCATACTTATTTACTATCAGTGTGATAAATAATGCAACATTCGCATACATACATGCAATATAATAAAGCAAGTACAAACATATATCACACAACATGAAATCACAACCATCACCTACCTTGAACAAAGCTTGAATCCTCTTAAGAAACTTGATTCTTCCCTTTCTGGATTCTTTCCGCTTGTTCTTGGTCTACAAACAATCAATTCAATGCGATGATCAATAATTAAGGTCTAATTTACCCGGATTACAACTAACCTATTAACCCAAGACCCAAATTAAGATCCTAAGGTGCATCTAGGGTTTTTCCTACCATCTAAACCGTTCCAAAATCATCCCCAACTGTATACAATTAAGATTTTACATTCTACGAATCGAAAAACAGAATCGGGGAGAGAAAACCTTACCTTTAACACAAATTTTCGTGGTAAACTGTCTAGAACTCGTCTGGGGTTGTCTCCTAGTTCTCAAAAATGAAAATTGCAGAATTATGACGTTTTTGGGGTTTATTACCGACTTATTTCGCGACTGTCCCGTTGTGGCGGCCCTCACCCCTCTATAGCGGCCTCGCCCTGGCGGGATAAATCCTGCCATAACGGCTTGCACAGAGACAGAAAGTCGAATATAGAGTTTCAAACCCCCATTTCACAACAAATTCTCATCCTATGATACTCAGAAAATACACGTTCACGCTAATATCAATTTCGGGAGTTCTACTCGCCCGGATTAAATCCCGTAAAGTCGTATGGGTTCCTTAACGTCTTAGCTATCTACTCATATGGTAAAATTCACCATTCGACCTCTCGTTTGTTACCAGATTTCCCTAGACATTACTGACTTTGATTTCGTCCAAATCAGGACTAGGTTGGGAAATTTCAAGTTACTACCAAAAAGTTTTCCGACCCAAAATTTTTCCCCGTTGGTTTTTCTTTATTGACGGAAACCGGTCGTTGCAAAAAGATATGATAATTCCAAATTTGATGGGGGTATCAAATTTTATACCTATTTCATATAGTAAAATATTTATACATACTATAATAATTTATACCTATTTTTCTACACTTTTTAAACTAAAACATATAACAATTCACAAATTTATTGGAGTATCAAATTTCATACCTATTTCATGCCATAAGATATGTATATATACGTACTAAACTAACCTTACTAATTGATACCAATCTATATGCATTCTAAACATCAAAAAGAGTATAATATTCCATAAATTTTGTTGAGATATCAAATTTCATACCTATTACATATAGTAAAATGTTTATATATACTAAATTAAATTTTAGTAATTGATACCAATTTTTATACACTTTCTAAACATCAATAAAAAATATAATAGTTCACAGATTTGTTGGGGTATTAAATTTCATACAGTAAGATACTTATACCTACTATACTAAACTTAATAATTGATACCACTTTCAATACACTTTTTAAACACTAACAAAAGATATAATAATACACAAATAGTTTGTGAGGAAAAATAAAGAGAATGAATAATGTTATCATAACGTGTTTAAATTAAAAGAGAGTTATTTATTTTGAGTATTGTATTCGTCACTATAAGATGTAACATTTCTCATTATAGTGGACATGAGCGGTTCAATACTTTTGATGGCCTAAAATTGAATTTCGAGGGAAGGTCATAATTTATTTAAAATTTATTTTTCCTGCCGTTCTTCGCAGTATTGTACAATATTGGTTCTATTATTTATTTTTCTGATTACCAAAGTCACTCAAATTATGGACTTGCGAGTCCTTAATTTGGATGAACCATTATTATATATCATATCAAGCTATAAGGTAACATGAAAAATAGAATAATAACCTCCTATAATAGAATAAATTGAATTAATAGTGTATACTTGAATCATGTTAAGTTGTCTTTTTTTTTTTTTGGATGAAGAAACATATTAAGTTATATACACACTCGTGAATTAAATTGTTATAGCATGTTAGTTAAATACTTGTTGTGAATTAAAATGTTATAGCATGTTAGTTAACTACTTATTCAAAGTCACCAATCAATGCTTTTGCTTTTGGTTTTCCTTTTGCTTTTTCCTTTATTAAGCTATAACAAAACAAATTGTCTTTCTTCTTTTTCTTTTTGTGTTTCATGGATTTATCAGTCTGACATGGAATTTCTTGTTGCATGGACTTTTTTTTAGCAATGTAAAATCCAGCGTAACATATATCCTTGTGTATCTCATAACGCATACTAAGCAACCCCTTAATCTCTAAGCTTGTATGAAACTTATATCAATCTGAATTTCTTATAGATGAAACTTACCAAAATAATGGCGATTATCAGCAATTTGAATAAGTTAGTGAGGTCTTCATTGCTTTCAGAGACTCCAATTTCACCATTTGAGTGGCGGCTACCTAAGTTGCTCAAACTCTTTACTTTCGTTGCCGCATTCCTGTTGACACTACATGTGTGTGGGTGTGGGATTCATACCGTACTTGATCAACAAATTTTGAGTACTTTGACAAAACTTGACCTAGAAATTTGAGACATATACATTCATTTCTGTAATAAAAACAAAAACTAAGATGAAAATGAAGAAAATAAAATAGCTTGTCTACATAAATTGCTCAGTCAGTCCTATCCCTTTTATTTCCTTATGGGATTCTCCTTTGATCAACATTTTCTACTCAAACTACCTTATATAATGTCTCATAATTTGGACATACACTTCTACTAGTTCATGGACCGGTATGGAATGCCTTTCAAGATATTTTAAAGGGAAAATTATCAAGCTAGTCAAAATTCCTAACGTAATTAATAAAAATATCCACACTGTAAAATAATTATTAAAAATGTCATAAGGTCATTATTTTAGCAAATATAATGTATCCTAACATAATTATGATTATTTTACTATCCTAATATATTATTTTCCCAACAAAGGACCCCCAAAATCATTCCCACATTTACCTAGTTCGACTCCAGTACCCGGTTAAAAGTAAAAAAAAAAACACCCCACAACCCTATTTCCTCTCTCTATGTTTTTTACCCCAAATCTCTCTACTCTCTCTTCTGTTTCCACCATTGTTATGAAATTTCTTACAAACTAATCTGCTTTTAAAGCAATTTCTACTAGTATGAAGAAGATTGTATTCTACTAGATCCATTATGTATCACAAAATAGTAGTATCCAAAAGTAGAATTATATTAGCTCCATTATGTAGTTCTTTAATTTATGTGTCATGTTTATATATCCTTTTCCAGATTGTATTATTGTTTTGTGTATTAGTATGTTCTTAGATTGTATTATTTTTGTCCTTTTTCAGATTGTATTCTTGTTTTGTGTATTAGTATGTTATTAGATTGTATTCATACTAATTTTGTCCACACAAGTTCATTTCCACAATAGTATCTTTATGTTAAAATTTCGTATTCATACTAATTTTGTATTAAAATCAAATTAAGTGATGAAGAATTTGTGTTTTTAGCTACATTATATATCATGGGTTAGTAATGAAGAAGATTGTAATCTACTAGATCCATTATGTATCCCAAATTAGTAGTATCCAAAAGAAAAATTGTATTAGCTCCGTTATTTAGTTGTTTAATATATGTGTCATGTTTATATATCCTTTCCCAAGATTGTATTATTGTTTTGTGTATTAATATGTTTTTAGATTGTATTCTTTTGTCCTTTTTCAGATTGTATTCTTGTTTTGTGTATTAGTATGTTATTAGATTGTATTCTTTTTGTCTTTTTCCAGATTGTATTATTGTTTTGTGTATTAGTATGTTCTTAGATTGTATTCTTTTTGTCCTTTTCCAGATTGTATTCTTGTTTCGTGTATTAGTATGTTATTAGATTGTATTCATACTAATTTTGTCCGCACATGTTCATTTCGTCCACAAAAGTATCTTTATATTAAATTTTCGTATTCATACTAATTTTATATTAAAATCAAAACTAAGATACAAAATGTCAAATATACACAAATCCAACTACTTTCATCCAACAAAAAAATAATAATCAAAACTTAAATAATACCTAGCAATTTTTTTATTTTCACTGATAATCTTGAACTTTAAAAGAAATCGATGGAATTCAATTTGATATATCAATCGATTAATTTTCTTATCCAAATAAAACTGACGCAAATCAATGAAAACTCCACTTCAATTTCAATGGAGTTATTCGAAAGTTGATATTGGAATTTTTTAGAACAATGGTGAAAGGGCGTTTGAATGAAGAAGAGGGAGATGACACATTGTAGGACTCTAATTGTAACTGATTAGAGATTTAAGCATTTTTTTCTTTTTTCTGAAATATCTTCTCCCATTATTTTCTCCATTCTGTTGTTAAAGATTTGTATTCTTTCGAATAAAAAAAATTAAATAAATATAAAATAAATTAAATAAATACAAAAGTCAGTCTTATAAAAATCAAAATATTGACATTTTAAATAAATATTGAAAGTGTTGACAATCGGTCCTTTAGATGCTAAAATATTGTTGTTTAAATTTTTTCCCCTATTTTAAAACAAGGCTTAATACATATTTGGCCCCTTAAACTTGCCATGCTATTTCATTTAGACACTCGAACTAAGCTTTGTTCTAATTGAACACCACAACTTCTATTAAGTGTTTCAATTAAACACTTTCGATTTAAATTTTGAAACTCTTTTTTTGTGTGTGTGTGTGTGTTCCCATTTGTATGTTAGGTAGTTAAGTTAACCACATAAAATATATTTCATCTCCTTTAATTCTATGCATTTGCCTTAATAAGCCGTAAAAACCCAAGATGTTTTCTACAAGAGGTTGATGCATATAATTAAAGGAGACAACATATTTTATGTAGTTAACTTAACTACATAATAGACGAATGAAAACCAACATAAAAGTTTTTTCAAAATTTGAACATAAAATGTCTTATTGAAACACTTTATTATGCATTGAGGTGTTCAATTGGGATATGACTTAGTTCGAGTGTCTAAATGAAATATCTTGACAAGTTAAAGGAGGTGACTATGTATTAAGCCTAAAAACAAATACTTAGCAAAGACTTCATTAAGATACACATTCATGTACTGTATTGGTACATGAGATTTAATTTTTATTATTTAATAAAACAAGCACTCAGCTTCATTTTTGGTACTATTTGTTTTCCGACCCAACAAAATTTGATGTTTACTGCTCTAATGTTTGTCACCAATTATATTTGGTTGTAGTCTTGTTTCTGTTACTATCTATTGTTTTGGTACTACTTATTGTTTCTTATTCTTGTAATATTATGTCCTTTTCTAGACTTTTGAGGTAGTGATATGAACTGCGTACACTTTATCCTCTCCAGATCTCAAAATGTGAGAGTATACTTGGTATATTGTGATATTTTGTGGGCAACACAAAGTTAGTGCTACTATAATAGAACTATTTAAATACATTTTTTAAACGCAAATACAAGATTCAAATCGAAATTATTAAATTCTATCAAACTCGGACCTTAGCCACCCAAAAAATGGGTTGGTGTAGGGTTACTGATCCGACTCCCGAAATCAATGTAATTATATATACAAATCTCAGGCTCATCCATTTCACATGGTGCATGTGGCCCAACTTGACATCTCTAAGTCAAGTTGTAATATTTTTTCCCTTGGATATTTGTTAATATCAATAAAGTCAGCTGCCCACCCCATATAATATTCTAATTTAAAGACTCCACAAAGACTTCATTAAGAAATACACTAATTCTACAAGTTCATGAAAAGTAGGGGCTTTGGAGTAACTCTTAAAGTTATCGTCATATGATCAAAAGGTCATATGTTCAAGCCGTGGAAACAAGCTTTGGCAGAAGTGCAAGGGCTGCACAAAATAGTCCCTTGTGGTTCGACCCATTCTCGAACCCCACACATAGGCATGTATTTTAAGATGTTTTAATACAAATAGTCATCAAAGGGCTTAAAGAGACTGTTTCCAATAGACCCTCGACTCAAAAACAATGTTATCAAAGTAAGACTGCAAAAAAATATAACAACCAAATAGCACGACACAAAGAAAATAAAACAACAAATAGTGCGACATATAGAAGAATAGGAGACGACACAATTACTAAATACTACTGCAATGATGAGAAGAGGAAAAGGAGGAGGCTATCCCCCTACTCTCCCACATGAAGTGCGACCAAAACCCGACTACCTACTAACCTTCTTCCCTGTTATCCTTCACCTCCATACCTTCCTATCTAAGGTCATTTCCTCAGTAAGTTGGAGTTGTGCTAAGTCATATGTAATCAACTCCCCGCAATGTTTTTCCAGTATTCCTCTACTCTCTTTACTCTTGCTACAACTAACCTCTCACATCTCCTAATTGGCGTACCCTCGCACCTCCTCTTCACATGACCCAACCACCTTAGCCTCATATTTCTCATCTTGTCTGGCATGGAGCCTCTCCCACCTTGTACATAACAACTTTATTCCTAATCATCTCTTTTAGTGTGCTCACACATCCATTTGAGCATCCTGATCATCTCAATTATCTTCATCTTCTGGACGTGGGCTTTCTTGGCTGACCATCACTCTACCGGTATATCTCTACCTCATAAGTTACATCACTAAACGTCATTTTAATCTTATTAATAATCAAACACATTGTAAGAAAACAAATCTTATATGGGTTGAGGAAGGGACTCTCAAAGTCAATATAATTATAATAGAAGTATTTAATTTGGCCTCCAGATGCAAGCCAACAACTTCTAATAATGTAAGCTAGCTGGCCACACCATGTGAAATGGATGAAACCTGAGACTAATTTAAATGTATTATATTCTATTCTAAACTAAAAGAAAGGCTCAGCAGAGACTTCACTACTAACGTATCTAGCTAAACAGTGTAATTTTCCTACAAAGGGGTGTCAATTATAACCCCTTTGCATATGGTTGCTCCGATATTGCTTCGGAGGGGGTAAAAAATAAAGATCATCCTAAAATAGGGAAAGTTTGTGCAAAAACTTGTAACGTAGGCTGATCATAGCTGGAAATTATATGCAACATCAAACACATTGTTGCATCTTTAGAACATACATTTATCGGAAGAATATCAAATACCTTGCTAGCTGCCTCTTTAGAATGATCAAATACATTGCTAGCTCTGTTCAGGTTTTATGTAGGCCTTTTTTGAGGAAGAAGAATCATAGACAAGCAGAACACAATGAAAGAGATGCAGCCGATGAAACAGACAGTAACGGCGAGACCAACTGAATGTTCTAAAGTAACATACATACCAGTTGCAAATGCAACTACAACGGCTGCCATGGCGGAAATCTGCAATGCAATTGCCATATTATAAAGGTGGATAATAACTGTTAACTCTGTTACATCTGATATTGCATTTGCTGCCATGGCAAAGTAGGCAAATACAGCACCAGAGGAGCATGTAAAGGCGATGGCATCCGAAACAACAAATACACGGAATGCTGTTCTCCTTAATAGAATTGCCATCCCTTTATTGGGGCTATTAGTATCACTTTCAAAACCTTCTGGCAGTGTGAAACCAGCTGTGAAGGTCACTGTCATTAATAGAGTTGCCACAACTAAATGCATTTGAGCTGTCTTCATAATATTTTCGACTACTTTTTCATTTCGCCTTGCTCTGTCTTCATGATCATTACCCTCCGACTCCGCCTGTGGTGGTACCACCAACATCATCCCGCTTGTTGCAGAGAATAAGTGCGACAGGACTGTTTCTACAACCGCGGACATGGCCATTCTTATTTATTTTGGCTATTATATATCTAAATTTGTGATCTTGGTAATTCCTTTTCTTTCTCTGGAAGAAACATTATATAGGAAAACAATTACACTCTTAATAGTCAACTCTCCACTGAGTCATTTTTTAATAGTATTATTTTAGAATAGAAGAAATATACAAGTCTTCGTTTGGTGTGCAAGATTAATTCAAAGATGCTAGTTAGGAATTATGAATTTGGCAAACCAATCAATAACATCAATAGCAATATTCAGCTACTATAAATAAATAAACATCAGAAAACACTCAATTATTGAAGAGAGAAGTGATAGGTTTTTCATAGACGGCATGAAAAAATAGTCTGTGATAAAAAATAAAAAGTGGAACTATGTTATCATGAGGTGTGTAAATTAAAAGAGAATTGTTTGTTTTGAATATACTCATAGTAGACTGAAAATACAAGTGAAATAGGTTAGACAGTTGGAGCCTGCCTAGTACACCCCTCCCCCCCCCTCCTCCTTCTTGATCAACTCCATTTATAGTTCAATGGAGAACAAGATCCTATGATCTGGTGAAGCTATAGGAGATAGGACGTTAAAAGGATTGGATTGGGGTTAGGGTAGGCATGTTCAAACTTTTTTTTCTGTTGTAATTTTGTAGCATAAAATCTTGTTTTATCTTGACCTTTAATATGTTTTTTTTTTCTGTTGTAATTTTGTCATCCTTTCTATAGTATTTTTCCATGATCCCTTCACGTCCTCATAATTCATGTATAGGCTGTGATACTGACACTTCACTTACAAGCACTACAACAAAAAGAGACATTTAGTGGTAATTGATTTAATGTCATTGCATCCAATGTCACTAAAGTCTTTAATGACATTTATATAGAGTATTAGTTATAAATACTTATAATTATTGGTTATTGCCATTAAATACAATATAGCGGCAAATTATATTATTGCCGCTAAATCATTTATTTATTATAATGAGGCTATTCATAAGGACATATGGATGGTGTCTGTTGTTGTCCATTGCTTATTTAGGTATTGTGAGGAGGATCATTATGTTGAATTGTAGGAAAGATAAGATCTATTACATGCTGTGTGAGCTATTTAGACTCTATGAATTCATAAACTAGTTGTGAACAAGCATTTTGATGTTGAGAATACTTACAACAACAACAATAACATACCCAATGAGATCCTCAAAGTGACATCTAGGGAGGATAGATTGTATGCAGACCTTATCACTATCTCGCAGGGGCGGACCTACCTTGTTGCTTCGTCGAAAAAATACATGGTATATACATATATATATTCAATCTATTTTTTGAAACAAAACACACTATATAATTAATTTGACCCCACTTAAACCAATAGTAACACGTAGCCCAGCGGCAAAGTGGTTACAATTTGATTGATGCATCGCGGGTATGATTCCCACCTACAACATTTAATACTTGCTTCATTTTTTTTTATATGTTGAACCCACTTGGTAAAATTTCTGGGTCCGCCACTACTATCTCGTAGAGGTAGATAGGTTGTTTTCTAAGGACCCTTGATATCAAATGTGATCTTTTATTACTCGAGAGATATCACACCGTTCTTGTTGATGAATTTTGAAAATAAACCTTAATAAATGATAGTTAATAAAGAAGAACTGAAGAAGTAATTGACAAAGTTTAAAAAGGCAACTTAAATTTAAAGTTTTACATGAAATGATAAAATTCAACATTCAAAAAAGTGATTAAAAGACAACCTGAGCTTGGAGATAGGATTAAAAGAAATGATTAAAATGCAATCCTGAACCTAGGGTGAAGAAGTATCAACATCCTTTTCTCCATTGTTTTTTTCCTCTTTTCGCTCGCAACCAACATTCTTTTCGTTTGTTTTGATACTTGAATCTTCTTTTGCTAAATGATTCATATTTGGGTCTTCTTCAGTTGGACGATTCCAATTATATTCATCTTCAATTGGTGAGAGCCTGGAAGTACACTGTGGAATGAAATGAAATTTGATGAGATAACATAATAAGTTTAGCAATTTCTTTTATTTTATCAAATATCTAATTATCAAAAGTAAAGAAAAAACAAACTATTATTGAATAATATTAGAAACTTGTTGAAAATACTTGATGTTACAGAAGAAGATAGACATAAGCTTTATATGAATTACCTTATAAAGGTTATCGATGGAACGGAATTTGGTACTTTTCGGTATTCCTTGTGTGATATGATAGTTTCCATCATTTTCCAAAAGTCTTGAGCCATAGTTGATAATATTGTCATTTATAATACGATCAGAATTATCTGGGATACCAGCTTCACATGTAATTTTGTTGAGATTTGACTCACCTGAAAATTATATGTGAGATTGCATGATATATGTGAAACAAATTAGAAGTTGAAAAAGTGGAACTGAAGCTTCAATCTAATGACTGTATATTAGGCTACCATTGTGTTTTGTGCCATTTAGGGCAAGAGTTTAAATTACAATGCGCTCATTGATTTAAATTTAGGATAATTCTCTACTTTCGCTGAAAAAAGATTCAAATAATTAACATAATTTTAATTTGTAAGATGTTAAATTCCTTAAGTACCATTGATATTTTCTTCTTGTTGTTGGTCAGGAAGTTCATCCTCAAAAGAATCCTTTTGATCCCGTCTTCTGTTGCTTTCACTGCATTGTTTGAATTTCTCACTTTCTAACTCCTGGAAATCCATATTGTTTCTTAATAAATGATTGGATATAGAAAAGTATATTGTGGAATATAATAACCGTGCTCAATAATTTTTTTAAAAATAGACATAAGTGCTGAACAATTACCTCGCAAGCATGAAGGAGGGGATACAAACACATATTGTCAATGTTATTATCTATTAGGGTAGCACTAGAATTATCCAATGGGTTATCTTCACCAAGGCTCTCAAACTCACCTGAAAATCATAAATAACCAAATGAAAGATAATTAATAGTATAAGTCATTTATAAGTTGTTGAATAAACTAATAAATTATGTATCGTGAATACTTTGTTGTTCATGGTCGTCTACATCCTTCCTCTCTTTCATTGAAAGTTGCGAATTGCTTCCCTTGAAACAATATTAGTTAAAAAGTTATTTTACTAAAAAAAAGTTATTAATGCTACATTGAAATTAATTTTTCTGACTACTAATACTCCAACTAATTTTTAAAAAGTTATTTAATAATAAGATTAAAATTTAAAAAGACATTAATTCTCTTTTAATTTATTAAAGTGAACAAAGAAAATAATAATCAACATAAGTCAAGTGTATGATGCTGAATGAATTAATTACGTACCATAAATAATTTTTTGCTTTCGCTTGTTCTGTAATATTTTCTTGGAAGAGTCCCCTTGGTCCTCTCCAGAAGATTTCTTATTCCTCTTGGCATCTTCTTTCTTTTTCTTTTGTGCTTCGAGCATATTGGGCATATACTGTGGAATGAAATACAAAAAGCAAGATCAACTAATTATTCAGATTGAGAAATCATGCTCGCAAAAAGTAAGATCTTCCCTCCATACTAAAGAGTCTAAAGTTGAAAAACAAATGAAATTCTAGAAATCACAAAAGGAGCATTGTTAGGTTAATATACACATCTGCCGTTGAAGCTACATACACTTTATCCTAATCATCACCGTACATATACACTGTATTTCATAAAGTAAAATTGATTTGAAAAAAAATAGAAATAGATATTACATATAGATCTGAGAGCCGAAACAAAGCTTTTTGATTTGAGAGAAACATAGAGGAATGGTTATAAGGGATGAAGAAAGCATCATCCTTCGGTGACGCTCATTCTCAGATCAAGATGGAAGTCTCGTTCGTAGATTGAAAAATATAATTGAGTGAATGCCTGTGGAGAAATTGATGGAAGTCTCATTGTATATAAATGACATTGTTCATACATATCAATACACAACAACAAAAGCAACACACCTAACGTTATTCCACAAGTAGGATTTGAAAAGGGTGAGATATACACAAACTAGGGTTTGAAAATAGGAAGATATACACAACTTTTGCTACAACCTTTTGGGGTAGAGATATTTTTTTCGATATGCCATAGACAAAAAAATTGAAACAAGAATGCAAGAAGGAGAAATCAAACATTTGCCAATCTTGTTAATTTATAGGTTTTAAAATTTATTAGAAATGATCTATAAATTCAAAAACAAGACACTTGCTAAAATGAACTGCAAATTTATAAATGAACACAAGGGAAAAATATTGAGAAACAAAACAAGATTTGAATTGAATCAAACTCACCATCACGTAATTCGAGTCCTTTATTGCAAGAAAATAAAATGCAAAAATGAAATGAATGAGTGAATCAATACCGTCTCAGTTGCGTTTATATGTTCCTCTTGGTTGCTGATCTATCCCTTTAAAAAATTGAAGTAAGTGAAGAGGCAAAATGATGTCGCTTATCACCATATTGATTCAAGTGTCTCCTCTTTGTTGCTTATATATTTTTTTAAAAACTAAAATTAAATGAAGAAGTGAATCAGATAGTATCTCGCCTTTTATATGTACACTTTCGATTACTGAGCTGTTTCTTGAAAACTATGTTTGTTCAATTTTGGAAAATTTATTATTTGTCAATAAAAGGTAAGATAATTTTTTAAAGTGCAAAGGTGTGAACAAACTAAAGTTTTAAATCAATTATTGCGAAATTTTTTATTATTGTGCTAATAGTGAAATTTTGACATTAATTGAGAAATTTATTTAAAATATATCATTTATTTCTTTTACCTTTGTCATTTATTATATTTTGTAGTGTGTATTAATGATAAGGAAAATACATGACAACTTTAATTTTGAGACTTTGACCAAATAAATTTAAGGGAAAATTTTCAAAATGTCAATATTTTGACATTTAATAGGTTTCCTTAGCCACACTTTTAATATTTATCTAAAATGTCAATATTTTAGTTTGTTATGTATTTGATTTATGTATTTTTTATTTGTTTGATTTTCAAGATTACAATTATTTAGAAAGGAGAAAATCAAGGGAGATAATATTTAAAAAAAAAAAGGAACATATCACTTAAAATTCTCATCAGTTACAATTTCAAAAAAATTCCCTTTTTCATTCGATTGGATAAACTTTCCTTTTTATTATGTTTTCATTATAATTATATACCAATAATTTTTACATTTTATGTGCTCACTTTACCATTCAAATTAAAATTGATTTTTTTACTTTCATAGTGAAAACTACAAATTTTATTTCAGT
>JAJOOR010025520.1:0-10541 GCA_036250505.1 Solanum acaule | reverse complement strand
TCCCCAAAATTTGACTTGCTCCACTCCTTGAGTTTCTGCTTTAGCATTCTTAGTTTAATATTCAATATGTAATCAGGACAACCTTCCACTAGAAATTCATTCCACCAACTTTGAATCAAGTTGGTGAAACCCTCCACCTTTAGCCACCAATTCTCAAACTTAAAGTTTGATCTTTTCTGCTCCCAGTTACCACTTTCTAACAAGATAGGACAGTGGTCAGATAGCACTCTAGGTAGTAACTTTTGCCTGATGTTTTTGAATTTTTCTTCCCATTCCATCGAGTACAAGAATCTGTCTAGTCTAGCTGCACTAGGATGATTGATGCCTCTAAACCAGGAGAAATTTCCACCATTTAAATGAGGATCATGTAGCTCCATCTCCTCTATCCACCTTGAGAAATCAGACATAACATAAGAGATTCTGTTACATCCTCTTCTTTCTCCCATAGTTCTATTGGTATTGAAATCTCCGCATGTGATCCATGGACCTTCACATAAAGTCCTGACTGCAGCCAATTCTTCCCAGCATATCAACTTCTCATCTCTGGTAAGAGGAGCATACACCCCAGTGAGGTACCAGGTGAAATTTTTTTGAGTTGATACAAACTCATACGTAATGGAGTATTGACCAGTTTCAACAAGGGTCCCACTCCAGATTCTACTATCCCACATCAGCAAGATCCCCCCACAACTGCCTTCAGCTTCCAAGTAACCGCATTTCATCCACCTACATGACCATAGCTGTTTGGCCATTGCTTCTAGGTCCTTGCTAATCTTTGTTTCCTGTAAACAATAAACATCTGCCTTCCACTTTTTCATTAGACTCTTCACCATAGTTCTCTTATTCTGATTGTTCAGCCCCCTTACGTTCCATGTAATCAAGTTAACTTTCATTTAAAGTTAGGCTTAGATTCCTCCCTCTACTTCTGCTTCCTTCCACCTCTTCATTTAGGCTGGATTTTAAGTTTTTCAGTTCATTCTTTCCAATACCTCTGCTTTTTGGAGTAGAGACTGCCTCACCCTTCCCCTTCTTATCAAGTTGTATTTTCCTCTCATCAATCTTCATCAACAAAGCTATGGTTTCTCTTTCAAATCCTTCGAAGGCCACCCTATATGTGTTGCTCAACTCTAGGATATGAGAATTCACCCAATTTGAAGCTTCTGTTTCGCAGTCTTCTTGGGAATTTGGAAGCTGAAAGTTGACTGGTTCTGCATCATGAATATGTTGAAGTTGCATGTCTTGCTCTGTTGATTGTGTATCGTTTGTCTCCCCTCCTCTTTTTTCATGAGAAGTTTGTTGTGAACCGATCATACCCGGTTCTGTTTGGATGCAAGATGAATTTCTCTCTCCTCCATCGACTTGCGTCGCCATGCTTGTTTCTTTCGCCGTGTTTGTTTCCCAGTTCCTGAAGGCTTCCAGAAATTTAGCTGCCAGGTCTTTTATTTCTGTGAGGCCTTTGTTTTCTGCCATGTGATTGTCACATGAGGGTTCATTAAAGTTCATTGGCCTTTTTGAACTCACAGGAAGATTTGTAATGTCTGTATGCTTTTGGACTATTGGGCCTGCTTTTGAGGGTTTCTGGCCCAAATTTTTTGAAATCAAAGTGGGTCCAACAAAATTCCTTTTTAACACCTCCCCACGTGGTCTCCTGCTGACACCACAAATTTCCTCTCTTTTATCCTCTGGGTAAATCCTCGATAACTGCTGGATAACAGGCTTCTCCTTTCCCTCTTCTACGATGGTGAACCTCGCCAGAATTTCTGTCCACAGTTGCATGGAAAAAGAGATTCCAGCATTGATAATGGTCACCTCCTTCGGGATCTTTGACCCATCACCTTTTACTTTGATTCGAGCCCATTTGAGATGATTCCGTAGTTGTGTCTCTTCCTCAGTTTCGATCCAACCTCCACAGAGATCTCCGATGGCCTTGAAAACAGTCTCTGACCAGAGATGTAGAGGGAGGCCTACAATCTTGGTCCAGATCGCTGTTGGTTTATTCTCCATATCTGTGGCCGCTAAAGTTGGGGACCACCACTCTAATCGGACCCTTGAGTTGTTCCAAATCCACTCACCTGCAAGCACCTGTTCTGCTGTGGTTTCCATCGCAAACTCAAACAAGAATTTTCCAGCTCCCATTTCGTAAATGTTTAGGCCATGGCTTTGTCTCCAAAACTTGTTTGCCCAGCTTCTCACCTCTGCTAGGTTTGGCAGTACATTATTCCTTCCTTCAAAATCTCCAACTAGACTTCTCTGCAAAACTTCACTGTGGGTGTTTGAAGATTCATTAATGCAAATGGTTCCCTCTTCCTTCATTAATGTTGCTTGGGCATTAACTCCGTCCCCTTTTTTATTAGACCATTTAATGCTCCTCACTGCCTCTGCAAAGGGATAATTGTTGTCTACCAACCTCTGCTTTGTACTTTCCACCTCCTTTCTATGACTAGAAAGGAATCTCCCCATTTTGTCTGCTATGTTTCCCCATCCTGAGTTCAAAGTCAACTCCGGGATTATGATAACAGACCTCATTCTTCCCCTTATGTTTATCAGACTCAAATATCTTCCATATTTGTTGAAATTCCTAGCACAATATATTTCTGATAGAGGTTCTAGTTTCCTCCATCTCTTCACCACATTTCCTTTCGTCTTTGAAGTTTCCTGCATGACCTGAGTGATCTAGATCATTGATTTCTTGTTGAAAGAAGTTCTAGTGACATTTCTTTTACTCCTCTCAGTCCATTCGTACCAGTCGCCTGTCGTTCCTTTGATTCTCTCGAGATCGTAGGATTTAAAACCTACGGAAAAGTAAATACAGTCCTCCATTGATCAGAGGAGGGGTTAAGGAAGGGAAAGGGTGGGAAGGTGTGGATGAAGGATCCCGGTGATCAGAAGGACCACCGGAAAATGGATGTTGGTTTTGGATCTAGTTCATATTTTTGGGAATCGTGCCTGGGAGCATGTAGTGCAAACCTATACACTACTCATATTCATTTTATATAGATCACTATTTTTAACTTCAAATTTGCAATGCAGACAGGCGGGGAAAGGGTGAACTAAAGATGATGATTTTAAATTCCGATGATGATAAACACAAGTCACTAAGATGAAAGCCTCTGTAAAGGGTGAGCACATGTGATTTAAAATTGCACTATATACATCCCTTGTATGATCAGATGCAACAGTTAACACCTAAAAAGTACTCCGCAAGAAAAATAATTGATAAATTGTAGATTGAAGATTATCAATAAATATATGCTTAGACATTTCTGAGGTTCAATACCATGCCATACTGAAAGTTTATATAGTAAGCAAGCTAGTGAACTCTATGTCAAGAACAACTGTCAACCACAAAAGAGAGCATGATTTTGAAATAGCTATTTTGCCACAAAAGGTTCATATCATAAGTTACTTGAATTTGAAGACACACTGCCGCATGGCAAAAATCTCATCCTGTGCTATTGACACGTCTTTCTGATTCAAGCAAGTGTCAATGATCATGTTAAATTACTTTCTCTAGGAATTTTCAGAAACATTATTTGAGGACTTTAGAGAAGAAGGATATCAAGCATATACCTTGACATTTGAACTGAATAAAGTTGCTTTTGGAGCGAATTGTATCATCACCACATTCAAGGGCGGCAGAGCTGTCACGGCCTTCTCTTATGCACCTAAGAGTTTTCTTAAATTGTCCTGAGTCGATCTATGATGTATATTGTAATGATATTAGCTTCAGAATATGAGACTTTAAGCTACATGCCAAATCATTTACTAAATTTTTTCACTTAGGAGATAGATACTTTGGGAAATCTTGCGTGGAAGTAGACACTTCAGATTTGCCATGTGGTGAAATGAAAGAAGTACAGAGAAATGTCAAATATGAAAGTTTATAGTTGTGAAAGCAAAACGTAAACATAATAGGACAAGAAGAGGGAGAAAAAGAGAGGGAGTACCTGAGGACCTTGTTCAACACCTTTCGTGAAGGGATTGCCAACTACATGTCTCATTACACGTGCCTTTGCCTTCCCTATAGGTTCATCATATACTCGTTCATATACGTAGATATGGGAACCAGCACAACAACATTTTTCCTACAATTACAGAGAACTCCAATCATGTGTTCAATTATGGGTACCTATTTTTTTGAAGAACCTGCCTGGCCTTATTAAAGAGGACTGCAAAATGTGCTAGCTGGACAGGATAATCAATGTCAGTAGCCTTGCACATAGTCAAGTGATGTAATTTGAAGAGAACAGTCAGTAAATTGGGTATAATCACAACATTCGAGTAATAGGTCATGGATCATTAAAACTTTGAAATAAGATTCGTAGTTATCATAATAAAGGCATACCTTTGCTTATAGTCATCAAGTGATGTAATTTGAAGACAACAGTTCAGTAAATTGGGTATAGTTGTAAGTTTTTTCCCTTTCCCGTTGCAGGGACTAACCAGTAGTATATTCATCAATTTTATTATCATACCTTCGTGAATTCTAGTGGAACAAGCAATTCTCTTTGCCACCTCATTTTCATTGTCATAGAAGTATAGTTGTAAGTTTTTTCCCTTTCCCGTTGCAGGGTATAAATCATCAATGAAGTGGTACATCTTTCCTTGAACTTTAAAGGTATAAATACCATGATATCTCTTAGCCAAGTCTTTGTCATATTTTACCCCAAGTGAAGTAAAAGCGAACATATTATTGTATGTCCTAACATATGTTCGAAAATGTTCAGACTCTTCGGAAGAATTTAAAAATAAAGTTCTTAGTTCTGTAGGCATTTTATGTGATGTAAGCTTAATCGAGCCATTATCGCAACAAAATCCAGGCGTTTCATACTGAAATCTTTTTGCACCGCAGAATTTACAATTTGGGACAACTTTGAGAGGTATATACTCAGATTGAGATTCATTAACATTTATCTGACAACCTCTGCTGGACCTATTTCCTAAATATCACAGAATTGGTTAGAGCTGAAAGGAAAATAGTGAATACTATTCTATGTGAGGAAACTAGCGAATAGTATTCTATGTTGAAATTAAGACAAACCTCTATTTGATATATTGATCGTGGTAACAGTACAGGGGTCAGGAGATGTAGCTGATGTGGATCCTAATATAGAAGTAGTTATGAATTAGAGAAGCAAATGCCTTATGGCTGCCGAAAGCTAACAAAAATAATATGATTGTTATACTCGCCTGTTTCAAAGACACGGGAAGGATGAAACAAACTTTTCCCTTTTGGAGAAGTGGCAGCTGAAGTATGAACTTCAGATGTAACAACTAATATATAAAGATGAAGTGCGTCAAAGCAGATCATGCATGTATATAATATACATATGCATACAGAGGCATACAGGTATGTAAAGAGCATAAATTTAGCCTACTAACCTTTTGTTGACGTAACATAAGGCTCTCTTATCATGACAGGAACTTGTAGAAGACGTCTTCTTGACTCGAGGTCTCTTGTGCGCCTTTGTAATAGTAATGCCTCTTTTTGAGCTAGCAACATTTCTTTATATTTTTTGCGCCGATTGAATCTCATTTCAGCGGTTGTATTAGAGAAAGATGTGCATTTGTTCTTTTGCTCTGAACGTGTCATCTGCATACAGACAGCCAAGAAATTGCACACGCAGATAAGACATGTATGCATAAATGAAAATGCTCGACTGAAAGCTAGTGTAATCTGGTTATTTTGTGGTGCTGCGTATTGCCGTGCTTTAATGGAAATATCTTTTGTCTGTTGTGTTATGCCTATCTGATGTTAGCTAGTACTACTCCGCTAAGATGAAGTTTTCGGGTTACAACATGCTCATTTGTTGATTTAGCTTACAAAAGTGCGACGTAATGCTTTACCTCGGTCGACATAGTGATGAAGTTGGATTTATTGACTATTTATTCCCAAAAGAAGCCAAAAAAAAGGCATCAACAAATTTCAACCAACATCCTTTTTTTTGGCATGTGAATTCAGCTAAAAGTAAAAGCACGAATTTGACCAAAATCTCAAATTTCCATTTGTCATATGAATCCATATAACAGTAAAAGCATTAATTTTATCAAAATCTTACATACCCATTTGAAGAATTGGCCAAATTTTGCGTGGAAATAACCCATAACAGTAAAAGCATTAATTTTATCAAAATCCTACATACCCATTTGAAGAATTGGCCGAATTTTGGGTGGAAATAACCCAAAAAGCATTTAAAAAAAAAGAAGAGGAGAGGGTGTCAAACTAAGCAAATTTGTATGTGCTTTTATCAAATACTTACCTAATAAAGTAGAAACAACCTCTGCAATCGAAGAAGAACAAAGAAAGTGCACAAGAACTTTGAGACAGCTATGAAATCTTGCAAGCAACTGAGGTAGAGGAAGATGGAAGCTGTGGTTTTCTGTTGGAAACAACGGAGCTGCAGTTTTCTTTGGGATAAAATTTGAGGACGCGTGTTAAAGCCAGAAAGAAACTAAAGAGTGACATGACAATAATACCCTAATGAGCAGTGCTTGCTCCAACTCCTAAATAAAAAAGGAAAATAAGAGTTTGAGAAGTTTTAGTAGACACAAAAGGAAAAATTGGAGAGTTCATATGATATAAGCAAATTAAAAGAATAAAAAATAAAAATGACAAAGGAAAGTAATTACCATAAAGTGACACGAAATGCTTTCAACTTTCTACGCGTATGAGTTTAGACGAGGTTCCTTTTCGTTGTATTTGAAATTTATTGAGTCGATTAATTTAATTTTGATGACATATTTGAACAAGTTTAAGCTTTCATTTTGAGAAGAAACTACTAATATAGAAATATTTAATAAATTCGGCAATACCGCAGCTCTCCTCCCACCTCTAAGATTAATTTTTTACCAAAAAAGAGAGGAATAGTTGAATACCCAAATAATGAAAAATCGATTTTTGTAGAGAGAAGTTGTTGAGCAACAAAACAAGCCAAAATTATGTTCGACCCAAAATCACACATGCAATCACATGACATGCAGCACCAAAACAAATCTTAATAATCAATAGGAACATATACATACATACATACATACGCGCTAAACCGCAAAAAGGAGGAACTATGAATTCCTAAATCGAGGGAGGAGAGAACATCAACTACATAAAGAGAAGTCAAATCGAAAAGCAAAGCAGTTATGGAAGCGAGGGCAAAGAAAGAACACCGAAATTAGCGAGATTAAGCTGAAAGAAAAGGTTTTCCACTGCTATTTCTAATAATCAGTTATCTGGGTATGTCCCAGAGTACCATTGTTGGGGAAAATGCATAAAGTAAAAGTTCAGTGCATGTATGTGCATAATCAATTTAAGCTCAAAACAAATATTTGAAACGGAAATTCCATAAAAAGAAAAGCACAAATTACCACAGATGAAATCCATATGAGAGGCAATATTGAACAGAAAGGGGAAAAGAGCACTCACAAAGTATATACATCAGATGGGTCGCCTGAAGTAGAAAGCCCGAACAAAATTTTCAGCAAAGTCGACCAGAAAAGAGTGATTTTGGAAATCCAAATCTGAAGAAGAAAATCAGAAATTTTGATAGAACTGTGAGATCTCCAAATTCAGATAAGGATAGTACAAAGAAATATGTCAGAGCACCGCTTGAAGAACAAGAGCAAGAAAAAGAAAAATATATCCTCCAACAATGAAGCAGACATGACGACCAAGAGCTGGCTGCTGTAGAGTCTTGAGACAATTAAATGAAAGGGTCAATTAAGTCTTCATTTGGTTTTTCGTGACACTTTGATCAAGAAAGGGTCAAATTCATTTTAAAATATAATTAAGTAAATCTGAGATCAAATTAATATTTTTAAAATTTTCTAATCTTTTATAAAATACAAAAAAAAAACACTTCATTTTTCAATTTTTATAATTCTATCCAAACCATTTTTTTTTAAAAAAAGTAAAAGAAAATATAATTCTCTTCTTCTTCTCCCAATGTTCTCTCTTCTCTTCTTCTTCTTCCTTAGAAAATTCAAAAATCCGACTATCAAAACAAGTATTCTCCCCCATTATCTTATCTTCCTCCTCATCTCCGGCCATGACTCTCTCCTCTTTGTGAACTGAAGATTGTGTTCGACTTAAAATGGATAAGTCATTTTTTAAAAAGATTTTACAATTTTCGAACAATACTAAGTTTTTTTCTTGGGTTAATGAACAATAAATCATTCTAGATGTGAAAATTGAATAATGGTGTAATGGTACCTATTATTTATTGTTTTTGAAAGAAAATCAACAAACCCAAAAAGCCCTAATTTTGAGGAAATGTATATGTATTGTTAACATTCAGTGAAAATTCATTTTTTGTTGCTTTTGTTGTTCTTTTTGTGACCATTTTGTTCATATGATTTTAGAAATATAGTCTTGTTCAGTTGTCCAACATATATTTCATTTGTTGAAAGATGTGTTGTATGTTGCTACATTTTAGTGATATGTTGGTATATGTTTCAACAGAGTTGTCATATGTTCGAACATATCACCTATGTGTTAGGGCAACAAAATGGGCATCTGTAGTAACAGAAGATTAATATGTGGCACATGAAGATTCATCTGTGGCAACAGAAGGTACATATGTGGCAACATAAAATCCATCTGTGTCAACATAAGTATAAATTGCTACCCATTATTATTTTATAATCAATTATAAACTCTCAATCTTTTTTATTTACCTTGTAGATGAAATAATACAAGAAGCTTCATCCATGACAACAACTCAATCTTTTATTGGTGTTGCTTCCTCTTCTAACATCAAATGCTCTTTTTGTCTATGCGAAGAATGTGAGCAGCAACATGATTATTTTATTAGTCGTGTTAAAAAACTCACTGATATTTTTAAGGAAATGACTTATAATATTGATGTCCAAACATCCAAGAAGATTTCACAGCCTTTGAAGTGTAGGAGGTTGAAATTTTTTTATTTCCCAATCACTATCTATAATTAGTGAGAGAAAAAAAATCAATGACTACTGCTCCAGTATCACACTCAAACCCAAAAGGCAAGGAGAAGGAAAATGAGAAGGAGAGGAGGAGGAGAAGGAGCAGGAGAAGGATGAGGAGGAGAAGGAGAAGGAGAAGGAGAAGGAGAAGGAGAAAGTGAAAAAGAAAGCGAAAGAGAAAGAGAAAGAGAAGGAGCAAGAGAAGGAGAAGGAGAAGGAGAAGGAGAAAATGAAAAAGAAAGTGAAAGAAAGAGAAGAAAGTTGAAGTTGTCAGTTGTGATGTGAAGCAACAATATGCATTTGAAGGTTTTAACATTGACAACGAGAGTCCAAGTGAACTAATTTCATCCTTCTCGCAATGGATAAATGAGGGTCTTTACAAGCATCATGCAAAAAAGTAAAGTCGTTCAACTATTATTAGTATTTCTTCTTGTTGTCCACTAAATAATTATTTATAATGATTACACAGTTGCAGAAGAAACAAGGACGATCACTACTTAGCCAATTGCTCGAATCTTGAGTTCAAACAACTTAATTTTGTAGTTGCATTTCCAAAGAACAAGGACTGGTTCTACGTAATGTCTCAACCCAATAAGTGCTGGACTGATGAGGTAAATCGATGCCCACTTTTATCTTTTGATTAAGACATGAATGCATACAAATAAATTGATACATAAATACACTTGTTGTTGCATCTGTGCAGTATGTGGATGTCATTTTATACTATTTGCGGAAGAAGTCGAAGCAACAGAGTCATTCTAAATATCGATATACCACTACTAATTGTTTTTTCAAAATATACATTGACAATGCTGTTCCTGAATATGAGAATAAAATTGTTGGCACAATCAAAGGGTTTGGTATACCTGCTGGACTGCCTTGGCACCTCACAGATGAGGTTTATGTCCCTATAAATTGTAATGGGGAGTTTCATTAGGTCTTAGCAGTCGTTGTATTGAAGGAACGACGCATAAAGGTGTATGATTCGATGTCCTCATCTAGGACTAACAGAAAATTGTGCGCCGAGATTCAAAAGTTGTCTACAATGTTGCCAAAGTACCTTGAATCCAATGGATTTTTTGAGCAAAAAGACCGAACGAACTGATCAGTTCTTGAATCTTACCAGGGCAAGAACAAATCTCACCCATTCGAAGTCATACATGTTACTGGTATTGCCCAACAAGCAAGCAATAGTCTGTAAGTAGTATCACATTATTTTTTTAGTCTTACCACTATTGAAATGTGATGTTAATATTAGGTTTATTATATTTTCTAATTGATGATATACCATGCAGTGATTGTGGAGTTTTTGTTGTTGCATACGCTGAGTTTTTGAGTGATGGACTACAAATATCATCTGATGGAATTATTTCTCAATCCCTTCGCTTGAGATATGCTTCACTCCTATGGAATTATGGGATTTTAAAGGCTCGGAGTGGCTATGTTAGTAACAATGAAGACCCACAGAGGCCTATACCTAAAAAATCAAAGTTCATAGATGAAAATGTAGTGGTTACCACCATTGATTAGATTGATGGTTATGTATACCATTGTGAATTACCTTTTTGTTGATAAGTTGTATAAAACAATTGGTGAAGTGTTCATTT
>JAJOOR010025519.1:0-13820 GCA_036250505.1 Solanum acaule | reverse complement strand
CTTTTTGTAAAATAATTTTAAAAATAATTATTTTAATTAAAAAGCGACGGACGGCATCTCTTAGTCCGTCGCTTTTTTGGAGCGACGCTGTCTGTCGCCTTTTCTTCCGTCGTTTTTTAGCAGTTTTTTAGTAGTGGGTTATAAGAATCCCCTAGCACAAAGTTTAGTTGAAAGCTTCCTTATCGATTGAGTTTTGATATAAGATTCGACTTATGTCAACTTCAAACACTCATATAGATCTATGAGTATTCTTTCCAACGCCACCAAGTATTTCTTATTTTGCGTTTGGTGTAAAATTTTATGGTCGTTTGACTAGAACATGTTTGGGTAGAGAAAATTTAGCGAGGACACCGACTCATTTGGCGAATCGCCGAATGGGTTGGCGAATCACGAATTAACTCACCGAAATATCCTAAAAACTATAAGTCTCTGTTTATTTTGGCGATCTAAAGTCTTACTTGGCGACCCATCGAATATTTTACGAGGGGACCTCCAGATCGCCGATTTGACTGACAGGATTCATTAAAGGACGTTTTCTTTGATTGTTATGGTCTTATTATGTTTCCAGAAAGGTATTCTTGACCTTTAAATCACAATTAGATTTTTTAAGTCTATCTTATAACCTAATATCATCATTATACATAAACAACTCTCCAAATCCTTAATTCTCCTTCTTCCAAAGATCAAGAACTCCAAGAAAAAGATTTCTCCAATTTCTCAAGATCTAAAGACTCCAAGTTCAAGGTTCTCATCAAAATACCTAAGGTTTTAAATCCAAGACTCTTCCCCACACTTCATCTTCCAAGATTTTCTTCAAAATCTCCAAGAACATTATTCTTCCGGGTATGTAAGGCTACTCATAGTGATGGACTAAGTTCGTCGTCACGCCCTACATCTAAATTCAATTATTTAAATGTTATGTTTAGGGTTCTACCCACAATTTCTTGAAATCAAAATTCGGGTTGTATTTCTATTATGAGTTCCAATTTCTTAATCATTGAGATTTCGATTTCTATTATGCATATTTAATTCTAAACTATTGTTCCAACTTCATATCACATAAACCCTATTTGTTTATAAAAGTCAGGTTTATAAAGGGTTTTACCTGAGGAGATTGGATTTTAAATGTGAGCCATGAGTATACTTTTAAATGCATGCTTTGAAAATGTTTTTTTTTTGTCTAAAGGACATGAATGACTTCATATGTACTATTTGACAATCAAGAAGAAAAATAGTATAATTGATTTTCTAAAAGGTATTTCAGTTAAGAAAAGTGAAGAAAAAGGTAAAGTTCTCTTAGAGGACTATTGAGTATATAGATATTAATTATTTTTGGCATATTATCGAGCATCAAATTGGGTAATCGAAGCCCCATAAACTTTGTAGCCAGCGTAGGATAGGATCATACTGACTTTTTGGTGACTCTTCACTGCCTCAAGAAGGCTTATTCGATGGATCCATAATTGTAGTTAGCATCCCATACCCCAACAAAGTATAGGATGACCCTATGTAACACCTAGGAATTTAGAAGCTGGATTGGAAGGGAAAAAGTTACAATTTTGGCATAGATGCAAAGGTTTATGAGTCCTACCTACAGACCATAGGAAGTTCTACGGGACATAGAAAGACAGTCGTAGGATTGGATTGATATTTGGAAAATGTGAAGTCTCTAATATTTCACCTATGAATAGCCAGGACGGGTCATAGAGTGTTCTATGGGTCGTGGTACCCATAGAAGTTATCCAGACATGGTAAAATTTTGTGCTTAAACTTGAGGTTTATGGAAGAGGTCTACAAACCGTGGATGTCACGCCCCGAGGCTACCCTCTTGACATAACACGGGACCTAGGATCACGAGTGACCCCAAGCTAACCATGTGCATATCATAAGGATACATAGAGATACTATATAAAAAAGATACTATGCAGAAGCTAAAACAGTGGATAACTGAAAATAGGGAATTCCCAACTAGTCTGAATATATGAAATGTACTAAGAGTTTATTAACAACCGAAAGATCAAACTCAACAAGTTAAGCTGATTCTCTACTATGTCCGAAAAAGCCTCTAGCTGAGTCGAGTTGTTGGGACATGACCCCAGCTAACTCTAACAAAACTGAAAACTAAATTAAAAGAATAAAATAAAAGCATGTCTATTTTCCTCGAAGTATGAGGACTCACCACTGAAGCTGCTGAATGCGGATCAAGAATCGATCTAAGCGCGATCTGGACGCTGAATACCTGAACCTATATCATAAAATGATGTAGCGCAGAGTATGCATCAGTACTTTGAATGTACTGAGCATGTATGATATAAATACTAAGCTGAACAAACATATATAAGCTGAAACAAGGCATAAGTGAGCAATACTGTAAACTGAGCAAGAATGTAAATATTGAAAAGATAACTGTAAAACTAAACTGAATGCAATGACCAAGTACTAATCATGAATATGACATGCTAAACTGAATACTAAAGTATATAATGAAAACCTCGTCAAATGCACTAAGAGTCTGACTGTGGGAGCTACTATTAACCGACATAAAACTACGTGAGCTAAATATGGAGTCCGATGTATACGCCCCATCGAGAGGACCCAATATACCTTACCAGGGGTATAAAGGCATGACTAACGTGATCACTAAATCTGATGCCCAACAGAGGGGACTTGTACTCCTATGGGGGCACGTAGTTTTGGGACTATGAGGGTACGCTGAACCCTAGTCCAACTCGGTGCTAAGTCTACTCCCAACTGAATATGTATATGATTGAAATGTAACTGAGATACTAACATACAGAATAGCTCAAAATACTGACATGCAAATCTAAGAATGCAACATTTATATACTAATAATGTAACATTCAAAACTGAAGCATGATTATCTGTTTAACTGACCTAGCAAGTGCAATTCATGAACTAAGAGAATCTACACAAACTAGGATTCTGAGTAGTATGCATGGAATTAAACAACGTTTCCAAGAAATTATTTTTATTAAGAATACTATATCAGCTAAATCACAACAATTATCCAAGGATTTAGAAACCCTAGGTCTAAACAAGCCATGCAGAATCAAAGATATGATTGAATTCTACAGACCTAGTGGATGAAATGAACCCACTAGTGAAATCCACTTACCCGGTGACGAAATCTATGGAGAAATCCTTTGAATTAGGGGTTGAAACTGAAGAAAACCTGTTGTGTGTTCTTGAGAAAACTGGCGCCTCTTTCTTCTCTTTTTGCTCTAAGTTTTGGTGATTTTGGGTGAATAATGGTTTTGGTTAGGTTCTAATTAAGTCATTAGGCTTAAACTGAGTAAAACGACTTAGTTTAGGTGTAAAATGACATAGTTTAAATGCCCAATGCATAGGGGAAAAGACTAGAATGACCCTAACTTAAAAGCTGATGAGGCCGACCACGGCGCCACTGACGGTCAGTTGTTGGGACCATGACCCGTCAAGTGGGTCGTGGTTTTTGGCCATGGTCTACTGGTTCTAGGAGGGATGGGTCCAATCACGAGCCCTACCACGACCCGTGTGAAGGACCACAGACCGTGAAAGCCATCGTGGTTCTTCACTTGGGTTGGGGGTCTGCTGGCTCAAGACGATGGACCCTTCCACAACCTGTCATCATGACCACAGACCGTGGTGGACTCCGTGGTTTGAGTCCAGAGCTCGGGTGATTCTGCCTTGCCTCCACGAGCCTTCCCACAGCACGTGTGGTGGTCCACAACCCGTGAAGGGTCCCGTGTCCACCACTTCTAGGTGGATGTGAACTATGATGAGGGTGACAGATCGTGGTCCTGATCACGGCCCGTGAACCCTTCTGTGGTTTGCATGTTTCTGCTTAAAAGTCCAAGTGTGTTTTTCTGAGGTGTTACAACATCTCCCTCTTGGGAACATTCATCCTCGAATAAAGTCTAAACTAGTTGAGTATGGAGGGAAGGAGCTGCAATTCCTACCACTAAGTATTAGGAACTGATATCTAACTGAACTGAGTTCCAAGAACATGCAATATCCTGAAATGCAAGAACAACTGTAGGAACAAGATACTAAGATTGAATTTACGCCAGAGTAAACTGAAAGACTAGAGAGGAACTATTAAATCAAGCCGAAACATAATAGGATGGAAAGAGATGAGGATACTTGGCCTTCATGGCTGCTTCTACTTCCCAGGTAGCTCTCTCTACGGACTGACTCCTCCACAAAACCTTCACTGAAATGACTTCTTTATTTCTCAACCTACGACCTGGCGGTCAAGAATCTCAACTAGCACTTTTTTATAAGTGAGACTATCCTTCACAGGCACACTCTTTAATGGTACTATCGATGCTGGATCACCCACACACTTTTTTAATAAGGAAATGTGAAAGACTGGATGAGCCGCTGCTAGTTCTGCTGGCAATTCTAACTCATAATCCATATTACCAACCATTTTCAGGATTTTGTAAGGACCTACATATCTAGGACTGAGCTTCCCTTTCTTGCCATATCTCATCACCCCCTTCATAGGTGACACTTTCAGGGAAACCCAATCATCGATTTCAAATTCTAAGTCCCTTCTCCTCACATCTGCATAGGACTTTTGATGGCTCTGAGCTGTCTTTAGTCTATCTCTAATAAGCTGAACTTTTTCCATAACTTCATGAACCGAATCAGGCCCAATCAATGCTGCTTCACCTACTTCAAACCAACCAATCGGGGACCTGCATCTACGCCCATATAGTGCCTTATACAGGGCCCTCTGAATACTGGAATATAAGCTATTATTATAAGCGAACTCTATGAGGGGTAGGAGATCATCCTAACTTCCTTTGAAATCGATCACGCAGGCTCTCAACATGTCCTCTAAGGTCTGAATGGTACACTATGCCTGACCATCCATCTGTGGATGAAATGTTGTACTGAGATTTACCTGAGTACCAAGACCTTTCTGAAATGATTTCTAGAAATTAGAGGTAAACTGAGGACCTCTATTGATATGATAGACAAGGGAACCCCATGCAACCTGACTATCTTATGGTTGTAGAGTTTGGCGCATTCTTCCGCTGAATCTATAGTCTTGACAGTCAAGAAGTGAGGGGACTTAGTAATTCTGTCCACTATCACCCAAATAGAGTCATGTTGTCTGCGAGTACGAGGTAAACCCATGATGAAGTTCATATATATCACTTCCCACTTACATGTAGGAATGTTAATCTCTTGAGTCATACCTCTTGGTTTCTGATGTTCTACCTTAACCTATTGACAATTAGGGCACTTAGCCAAAAAATCTGCTATGTCCTCTTCATGCCATTCCACCAAAAGACTTCCCGTAGATCACGGTACATCTTAGTGGCACCTGGATGAATGGAATACCTGGAGTTATGAGCCTTTGTAAGGATTTGTTGCCTCAACTCACCCACATTAGGAACACACAAGCAGCCCTGGTAACGAAGCACACCATCTCCCCTTGGGAGAAAACCTAGACTTTCTGCTGATGAACTGCACCTTTCAACTGAAGTAATATATGATTACTATCCTGTTTCTCCTTAACCTCCACTACAAATGAAGATTTTGATCCATTTTGAACTATCACCCCACTATATGATGTGTTCGTAAGATAAACTCCTAAGCGAGCAAGTCGGTGAACATCTTTGGCTATTAGATCCTTTCTTGCTCAACATGTGTTACACTATCCGTAGATAGTCTGCTGAGAGAATCAGCCACTACATTGGCCTTACCGGGATGGTAAAGCACATTCATGTCATAGTCTTTGAGGAATTCAAGCCATCTCCTCTGACGAAGATTCAACTCTTTCTAGTTGAACACACACTGAAGGCTCTTATGAATAGTGAACACATCAACATGAACACCATACAAGTAGTGTCTCCAAATCTTAAGGACAGATACTACGACTGTAAGCTTGAGGTCTTGAGTCGGGTAGTTCTTCTAATGAACATTAAGTTGTTAAGAAGCATAAGTTATGACCTTATATCATTGCATCAACACACAACCTAGGCCAACCCTAGATGCATCACAATAAAATACATACCTGTCTGAACCATCTGGTAGAGTCAAGACAGGAGCTGTAGTCAACCTAGTATTTAGTTCTGAGAAGATTTTCTCACAATCATCTGACCATTGAAACTTGACCTTTTTCTGAGTAAACTTAGTCAATGAGGAAGCTATGGATGAAAATCCTGAGTAAACTTAGTCAATGAGGAAGCTATGGATGAAAATCCTTTAACAAATCTCCGGTAATATTTGGCCAAACCCAAGAAACTTCTGATATCTATTGGGAAGGTGGGTCTGGGCCAGTGCTGTACTCCTCAATTTTATGAGAATCCACTCGGATCCCTTCGCTAGATACTATATGACCAAGGAAAGTGACAGACTGTAACCAGAATTCACATTTTCTGATCTTAGTAAATAGCTGGCGATCTTTGAGAGTTTGCAGAATAACTCTGAGATGAGTCACATGCTTTTCCTCACTCTTGGATTAAATGAGGATATCATCAATAAAGCTGATGATGAACAAGTCCAAATATTGTTTGAACACCTTGTTCATTAAATCCATAAAAGCCGCATGAGCATATGTTAGTCTTAAAGACATAACTACAAATTCATAATGACCATACCGAGTTTTGAAAGCTGTGTTTAAAATGTCACTATCTCTGACTCTGGGCTGATGATAGCCAGATCTGAGGTCTATCTTAGAAAAGTAACTAGCACCCTGAAGTTGGTCGAACAAGTCATCAATACAAGGGATGGGATACTTATTCTTGATGGTGACTTTGTTCAACTGTCGATACTCAATGTACATTTTGAGGGAACCATCTTTCTTTTTCACAAACAACACTGGAGCACCCCATGGAGAGATATTAGGTCTGATGAAGCCCTTATCTAGAATTTCTTTCAACTGCTCTTTCAATTCCTTAAGCTCAGCTGGAGCCATTCTGTAAGGAGGAATCAAAATGGGATGAGTATCTGGAAGGAGATCTATTCTGAATTCGATTTTCCTTTCGAGAGGAACTTCGAGAAGATCTTCTGGAAACACTTTTGGAAACTCATTTACTACTGGGACTGACTCAAGAGTTGGTGTTTCAGAGTTTGAATACTTAACCCGAACAAGATGATAGATATACCCCTTGGAAATCATATTTTTGGCCTTAAGGTAAGAAATTAATCGACCCATAGGCACTGAGCTACTACCCATCCACTCTAAGACTGGCTCGTTTGGAAACTGAAACTGAACGATCCTAGTGCTACAATTGACTGAGGCATAATAGGAATGTAACCAATCCATGCCTAGAATGATATCAAAATCTACCATTTCTAACTCTACAATATCTGCTGAGGTGACTTTCTAAGAGACTGTGATAGGACAATTTCTGTATACCCGTTGTCACTCCCCAAGACTACCCCCGAAATGCGGACATGGGACCTAGGACCACAAGTGATCCCAAGTTAACCCTGCTGGCATGATCATGAGCATACTAAAGATAAACTGAATAATAGAAACTGTGCGGAAGCTATATCATAAATAAAAATGAAAAGATGGGGAATACCCACATACTATAACTGAGATAAATGATAATTGATGAGTTTAATACAAAGAAGATATTAACTCAATACTAAGCTGAATCTAACTATGTCTGAAATAAGCCTCTAAACTGACTAGAAACGTTGGGACATGCCCCAACTAGATCTAGCAAAACTAAAACTAAAAAACTAAAAATACTGAAAAGAAACTCATGACTATTGTCCTCGGAGAATGAGGACTCACCACTGATTCTGCTGAACTGGAGATCGGGAATCGATGTAAGCGTGATCTGGATACTGGAAACCTGAACCTACATCACGAGAAGATGTAGCGCACGTATGCGTCAGTACTTGAAAGGTACTGAACATGCATGATAGAGTAAAGCTGAAATAACATATAACTGAACAAAGCAGATAAGCAATGATATAATCTGAACATGATATAGATACTGAATGCTGAGATAATTGAATGCAGTGACCAATTGATAACATGCTGAAACTGAATACTAGATATACTAATAAATGGTCAATGCAATAGAATTTGTCTGAACTGTGGGAGCTACTAATAACCGACATAAAACCACTTGTGTGGAGTCCGATATATACGGCTCATCGAGATGACCCAATACACCCGGCCAAAGGTGTAGAGGCATGCTGGTGTGATCACTAACTGATATTGCCCACAGAGGGGACTTACACCTATGTGTCTCGTAGTTCTGGGACTATATGGGTACACTGAACCCTAGTCCAACTCAGTATTATGCTACTCCCAATGAATTAAGTGGTTAACTGGTTATTACTGAATTTCTGTAAATATTGGATAGCTCAAAACTGAACATGCAAACTGAGAATGCAACAATTAAACTGATATTGATGCATTAATAACTGAGGCATGCATAACTGAATAGCTGAGATATCTGACCTAGCATGTGTAATTCAATAACTAAAGAAATACATAGCTAAGGTTCTGGAATTCATGCAATAAACTGAATATTAACGTACTAATCTGATTTGGATCATTCTAACAGCTAAGAACCCAACAATTCTAACATTTAAGAAACCCTAGGTCTAGTCATAATAAGGGAATCAAGAAACTGACTGAAAACTAGGGACCTAATGGGTGAAAGGAACCCACTAGTGAAATCCCACGTACCTGGTGATGAATTCCATGGAGAAATCTTTTGATTTTGGGGCTGGAACTGATGGAACCTTGCTGCGTTCTTGAACTAGGGTTCTTGACTTCTCTTCTCCTTTTAGCGTTCTAATTTTTCTAAGTTTGATTAAAGATTTGACTTAGGCAAGTTCTAGTTATGTTTCTAGGCTTAAACTGACTAAAACCTCATGATTTAGGGTCTAAGCAATGTATCTTAGGGGTTAAACGAAATAGGAAAAGACTAAAAGACCCCTGACTTAACTGCTGTTGGAGTGACTGACGGACGAGACTGACGGGCCGTCATTCAATCTACAGTCCGTAGATTGAGATCGTCGGTCAAGTCTGCCCGACAGGGTTTCACTAAAATGAGCATAACCTTTTACTCGGAGGTCGGATTTTAGTAGACTCAGTGGCGTTGGAAAGAGGATTCAATTATCTATCATATCATAGGTCATGGGACACATAATTCCTTTTGTGCTAAGAGTTATGACCATCTGAAGTTGGCCTATCACAATTTTCATCTAATTGGCTGCTGACCCTTACCTATGGTCAGACCTACGGACCGTGCATCAAATGACGGTCTGTGCTGGTCGACCGTAGTTAGTGTTAAAGGCTGGGTAAAGGAGTCTTGATCCATGGACACAGGCCACAGACCGTAGGTCTGTTCGTGGGTCGAGACTTAGCCAATTTTCTGAGCTGGGTCTGGGAGGGGTTTCAGTGGTGAACCACGGACCACCAGCATGGGCCATGGTCTAACCTACCGTCCGTGGATGGCAACCGTGGGTTGCACCTGGAACTTCTCAAAATCTGCATTTTTGGTCTATTTTAGATATGGGGTGTTACATTATTTCCCTCTTGGTACCATTCGTCCTTGAATGAAGACTAAATTAGCTGAAATGGACGGAGAGGTTGCAATCCCTACGACTAAACACTGAGAACTGAATTTCTGACTCAACTGAGTTCCAAGAACATGCAAATACGCTGAAAATGCAAGTACAAACTGGAGGAACATGATTCTAAGACTGAATTTATACATGAATGACTGAAAAACTGAAGAGGAACTATTACCTCAAACTGGAGTGGAATCAGAAGGAAAGAGGTGGGGATACTTGGCTTTTATGGCCACTTCTGCTTCCCAAGTAGCTCCCTCTACAGACTGACTCCTCCACCAAACCTTGAATGAAGCGACTTCTTTTTTTCTCAACCTTCTAACTTGACGATCGAGAATCTCAACTGGTACATCCTCATAAGAAAGGCTATCTTTTACAGCCACAGTCTCTAATGGCACTACGGATGCTGGATCACCTACACATTTTTTCAAAAGTGAAATGTGAAAGACTGGATGCACTACAGCTAAATCTGCTGGCAACTTTAACTCATAAGCCACTTTACCAATCATTTACAAGATCCGGTAAGGGCCTACATATCTGGGACTGAGCTTCCCTTTCTTGCCAAATCTCATCACCCCCTTCATAGGTGACACTTTCACATCTGCATAAAACTTCTGGCGACTCTGGGCAGTCTTAAGTCTATCTCTGACAAGCTGAACTTTTTCCCATAGCTTCATAAACCAAATTTGGCCCAATCAAGGCTGCTTCACCTACTCATCCACTTAAGGAACACATAATCGACCCTGATAGCGAAGCACACCATCTCCCCCTTGGGAGAAAACCTCAACTCTCTGTTTGTGGAATGCACCCTTAAGCTCAAGCAAGATTGGATCACTATCTTGTTTTTCCTTAACCTCTACTACCAAAGAAGATTCTACCCCATTCTGAACTGTTACACCACCATCTGATATGCTCATAAGACAAACTCCGAGGCGAGCAAGTCTGTGAACATCCTTTGCTAGATCTTTTCTTTCTTCCTCAACATGTGCTACACTACCCATAGATAATCTGCTAAGAGCATCTGCTACTACATTAGCCTTACCCGGATGGTAATGCACACTCATATCATAATCTTTGAGGAACTCAAGCCACCTTCTCTGGCGAAGATTCAACTCTTTCTGGGTGAATACATACTGGAGGCTCTTATGGTCTGTGAACACATCTACATGAACACCATACAAGTAGTGTCTCCAAATCTTGAGTGCAAACACCATTGTTGCAAGCTTGAGGTCATAAGTCAGATAGTTCTTCTCATGTACCTTAAGTTGTCTAGAAGCATAAGCTATAACCTTACCTCGATGCATCAACACACAACCTAGGCCGACTCTGGATGCATCACAATAAATGACATAACCGTCTGAACCCTCTAGTAGATTCAAAATATGAGCTGTAGTCAACCTAGTTTTCAATTCTGCGAAGCTTTTCTCACAATCATCTGACCACTAAAACTTGACCATCCTCTGAGTCAACCTAGTCAATGGTGAGGCTATAGATGCAAATCCTTCCACGAACTTTCTTTAATAACCCGCTAGACCCAAGAAACTTTTGATATCTGTCGAAGAGGTAGGTCTGGGCCATTGTTTCACTGATTCTATCTTCTGGGAATCTACTCGAATTCCTACACTAGATACAATATTCCCAAGGAAAGCAACTGATTGTAACCAAAACTCGCACTTGTTGAATTTTGCAAATAATTGGCGATCTTTGAGAGTTTGTTGAACAACTCTCAAATGACTCGCATGTTCTTCCTCATTCCTAGAGTAAATGAGGATATCATTAATAAAGACGATAACGAACAAGTCCAGGTACTTCTTGAATACTCTGTTCATCAAATCCATGAAAGTTGCAGGAGCATTGGTTAGTCTAAATGACATGACTACAAATTAATAATGATCATACCGAGTTCTGAAGGCTGTCTTTAGAATGTCACTATCTCTGACTCTAAGCTGATGATAACCTGATCTGAGGTCTATCTTTGAGAAATGAGTAGCATCCTGAAGTTGGTCAAACAAGTCATCAATCCTGGGGATGGGATACTTATTCTTGATTGTGACTTTATTCAACTGCCTATAGTCAATGAACATTCTGAGAGAACCATCTTTCTTCTTTACGAACAACACTGGTGCACCCCATGGCGAAATATTAGGTCTGATGAAGCCCTTATCTAGAAGGTCTTTCAAATGCTCTTTTAATTCCTTAAGCTCAGCTGGAGCCATTCTGTAAGGAGGAATAAAGATAGGATGGGTATCTGGAAGGAGATCAATTCCAAAGTCGATTTCCCTTTCGGGAGGAACTCCGGGAAGATCATCTGGAAACATTTCTGGAAACTCACTAACTACAGGGACTGACTCAAGAGTTGGGGATTCAGAACTAGAGTCCTTAACCCGAACTAGATGATAGATATAACCCTTAGAGATCATCTTTCTGGCCTTAAGGTAAGAAATGAATCGACCCATAGGCGCTAAGCTACTACCCTTCCATTCTAAGATTGATTCGTTTGGAAACTGAAAATAAACAATCCTAGTTCTACAATCGACTGAGGCATAACAGGAATGTAACCAATCCATGCCTAGAATGATATCGAAGTCTACCATTTCTAACTCTACAAGATCTGCTGAGGTGACTTTTTGAGAGACTGTGACAGGGCAATTTCTGTATACCCATCTAGCTATAACTGGGTCACCGACTGGAGTAGAGACTGAGAAGGGTTCTGAGACAGTTTCTGGACTGACATCTAAGATTACTGCTATAAAAAGAGTCATAAAAGATAAAGTAGCCCCTGAATCTTTCCACTGAGTGTACCATATGTGAGCCACATCCTTAAGATGGTAGGATGCCAACTCAACCCTACCATTATCAGTCACTTGCATCACTCTAAAGATTCTCTTAACCTCATCAATGAAGTTTTGTGGGTCTTCACCAACTTGTGACCCTAAAACTCAGGCGGATTCATCCTTAAAAAAAAATTCCCGAACTCTAGCTGCCACTGATCCACCATTTCTATTAGTAGGAACTGGAACCTGCTAATTGTTCTTGTTGGTCATACTCTGAGCCAATAGTTGGATCGCATTCTGAAACTCTTCATTCTTCAACCCTATGGTCTGGGACTAGAGGAATTGCGTTAGCATTCCTGGCGTTAGCTCTACGGGGAGGCATGATCTTAAGCGCATAACAACGGATTAGAAAGGAGATCATACCAACGCATGATAAGAATAACAAAGAGAGTGAAGTTTTCCAAAAACACCTCGTAGTCTCCCTCTCATTAGATGTGGTGCACTTCACACCCATGAAAAAGACTGTACTTAGTGCGGCTTTTCAGACATCCTAGGACACTTAAACCTAATGCTCTGATACCAAGTTTGTCACACCTCGAGACTACCCTCGAGACGCGGACACAGGACCTAGGACCACAAGTGATCCAAAGCTAACCCTGTTGGCATGATCATGAGCATACTAAAGATAAACTGAATAATAGAAACTGTACGGAAGCTATATCATAAATAAAAATGAAAAGATGGGGAATACCCATATACTATAACTGAGATAAATGATAACTGATGAGTTTAATACAAAGAAGATATTAACTCAATACTAAGATGAATCTAACTATGTTTGAAATAAGCCTCTAAACTGACTAGAAATGTTGGGACATGCCCCAACTAGATCTAGCAAAACTGAAAGTAAAAGACTAAAAATACTGAAAAGAAACTCATGACTATTGTCCTCAGAGAATGTGGACTCACCACTGATTTTGCTGAACTGGAGATCGAGAATCGATGTAAGCGTGATTTGGATATTGAGAACCTGAACCTACATCATGAGAAGATGTAGCGCACGTATGCATTAGTACTTGAAAGGTATTGAGCATGCATGATAGAGTAAAGCTGAAATAACATATAACTGAACAAAGCAGATAAGCAATGATATAATCTGAACATGATATAGATACTGAATGCTGAGATAACTGAATGCAATGACCAATTGATAACATGTTGAAACTGAATACTAGATATACTAATAAATGGTCAATGCAATACATGCGTGGAGTCTGATATATACTCCTTATCGAGATGACCCAATACACTCGGCCAAAGGTGTAGAGGCATGCTGGTGTGATCACTAACTGATATTGCCCACAGAGGGGACTTACACCTACGTGGCTCGTAGTTCTGGGACTATATGGGTACACTGAACCCTAGTCCAACTCGGTATTATGCTACTCCCAATGAATTAAGTGGTTAACTAGTTATGACTGA
>JAJOOR010025518.1:0-10157 GCA_036250505.1 Solanum acaule | reverse complement strand
TATATAATTTAACAAGTAGACTTACACGTTCTATGTGGTGTCCTAAATGATAATTTGCAGTTCTATATGACATTCTACATGTATTGTGTTACGTAGAATGTGTGTATCTACTTATTCAACTTTATACAAGTTTAACTAATTACTTGTGTACATTCAAAATTGGAGGACTTAGATACTAACTGAGACCAATTTAAAAAAATACACTTGTATGTTGTGCCTTTATTTAATTACTATTGTATGAGATTTACTGTTTGGTATGAAACCATATAAGATTCCTCCTGTATTTTGGAAGACAAATTTAAACAAGAATTTTCTTGTAGTAGAAGTAAATTGGAGGATGAGTTAGGTATTTGTGCATTATATATAGAGAGAGAACTGTATATAATTAGGAAAATATACATGCATGTATCATTTTGTTTTACCAACTTTGCAGCCTTAAGAATATAAGCAGTTATCTCTTTAATTATTTCACCAACTTTGCGGTCAGGAACGGAGCTAGAGTATTAGGTACAAAGTTCAAATAAATTAATTTGTTAAATATGTGTATGCAAATATATCATTGTGAACTTAGTACTTGTGAAACAGAGCTACTATAATCTTGATGACCATGTTTAAAATCTAAAAGTTTGAAATTTCGACTCCACATCCTTTGCTTATAGTGTAAGGGTGTGGAATTTTGGAGCAAATGGTAGTAAGTTGTCACAATATTCCTAATTACAAACTCGATTGGTAACTAAAACGATTAATTAGTTCGATGACAAATTTAAAAGTTAATTTCAAATTCTGATTCTTGCCTATGTTTGCATTCTAAACCAAAATAAGAAATTTGAAAAACTTATCAATCTAAAGTAAAGTCTTAGAGCAGGTGATAGTAAATTGTTGCATTCCTAATTACGAACTCAATAACTAAAATAATCTACTAACTAATGACAAGTTCAATATAATGAATGTCAACCTTTGACTTTTGTCTCCATTTGCAGCCTAAATCAAAAGATTAAATTTCTAACGATTTGTATCCCTTGAACTTTTTGAAATATACCTTCAAACATACTTTAACCCAAATTTTTTAATTTAAATAAAAAAAGACACACAACTTTTTTATTGCACCCAATAAGTCAATTTTCATATCCTATCTGTGAGATTGCACATCCATTAGATTTTGTTTTGCCAAATAATTGTCTCCACTTTGTATCATATATTGCAACAATGAAAATAAATAATAATTTATAATAATATAAGTAGTTTATAGACTTCAATGGTGGAAACTAGACACATAATTACCACATCAGCCATGACATGGAAACCACTCAAGATTTTGGACCCTATCATATTGGTCTGCTTTGATTTTTTTAGACGCTTGTATCGAATTATTTTAATTTGATGAGTTCAGTTTTTAAATACTTTATAATTAAATTAATAGCATATTATTCTTTTTGACCATGTTTGGAATATTTTTCTAGTTTTGACAATATATTAAATTTGTAATTTTAAATTAGTGTATTTGATGTTATATTCACCTATCGTTTAAATTTCTAGATTTCACGATCAACACCTGATTACTTTTAATAATTTAGATGTATTAACATTTTAAGAGAATAAATTTGGACCCCTCATTACTGAAGAAGGGTATAAGTAGATAATTTTACATTATGCCAAGATAATCCATAATTGTAAATGTTATTAAGGACTTTAATTTCTGACTATTGTCAAACATTATTACAATGTTTAGATGGAATAGGTGGAACTAAGAATGGTGGGGATTTTGATGACTAGTTTTTCCCAAATTATTACTATTATTTCGTGAGTTTTACACTTAAAATATTGTGTGGTTATAAATTTTCATGAATCATGTGTTGGTAATCTTAGAGAATTCATGTACGAATCCTAGAATTTCAAGGGACATAACTCCATTGCAGCCTATGTTATGAGAATTTTGCCAATGATTATCATGTGGGAGCTTTGGAGATCGAGATGTAGCTCAAAATATGAACATGGGCACCTTTCAATTTTAAGATCAGCTAACCAGGCCAGCCTTTACAAACCTGTTTATTCCAAATAATTGGAGAAGCTTACTCACAATACTGGACACCAACTTCTAAGAAACTACTGTTATTCCAGTCAAATGGATCATGCCCCCACTCTAATTTGTTAAAATGAACTCAGATTGATCATGTGTTGGTAATTCATGTGGTAGCGGGGGAGTAATCTGGGACTCACTAGGCAGATTCATCACAACCTTCATTCTCCCATTGGGCCAAGGCACCAACAACTTAGTTGAAACCTCTTCCTTATTCCCTTTTGGGCTTTAGTGGTGTGTGGAAAATGGTCATTATCTTTATCTTGGGGGAACCAAAATCTTTGCTCCTTCAAAATTATATAAATGACTCTTGAAAGGTACATTGGAGGATACACGAAGAGGCGCAACAGATCAAGAAACTATTACGCTGATGTAATTAAGGTATATACACTATAAATACTTACCAAGTCATCAGAGGATTGCTAACTATCGATAGATGGCTATTCCCATCATTTAGAGTCAAGATGAGAAAATCGGAAAGGCTCCAATATGAGCCTTCCTTGAAGCTTTTTCTTTGCCACTGTTTTGGGCTAACATTTTTTGGTTTTCGTCATATGTATACATCTTCTATAGAAGGTTAGGCTAGCCCTTCTTCTTCATATGTAATCAGATTCCAGTGACAATCAAATCAGTTTTTGGAGAAAAAAAGAAATTGTAATGCGTTATTTGATATACAAAAGATATATATATTTTTTAAAAAAGAACCAATAATAAAATGATTTTCAATGAATATAACATGCTACATGAATATCACACTTTAAACGAATTTCAAGTGATAATAAATATGAAAAAGAAAGAGAATAATAAGTCAAAATTTCCAAAATTATCATTATTAGGTGAATGTCATACCTAAATTACATAACTCTTTGAACTACCCTGAATTCATTGTGCTAGATGGATACATTTTGAACACTTCACTCATCATCTATATTCGCAACAAGTTATTCTAAATATTTTGCAATATTTTCAACTACAAAAAAATTAATCTAAATAAAGTTATAACATCGCAAAGTAGTTAAAAACAGTTGATAATTTATGTGTGAAACTCACAAAACAATATAATACTTTAATTTTTTTTTTAAATTTATCCGCTAAAAAAAACAAAAGAAGTCACTAAAACCCATTTTCTCGAGGACCCAAACGCAGTCTATCTAAAACTCATAGTACGACACCGTAAATGACCACCGGAACCCATCTCCTCCGCTTACTCGTTTCCTGCCGGAAAATCACGGCACAGGTGACAACCACCAGCACCGACACCATCGTAGCTATGGCTTCATCAGCTGAGCAAGAGTTCGCAGTGCAGTGTAGAGCCAAGCTCAACCGAGTGCCTAGGTGCCGCAATCTCTGGGACACGAAGATGGCCTCTAGAGTCGGAGATAAGCTCGGAGATCGGCTCAGTGAAGTTGGAGTCCACAACGTGGAAATCGACGTTGAAGAGGAGCTCAATAGGCCGGTGCACTACCGGCAAATGGTGGCGCCGCTTTTTGAGTCCGTCAAGCGCAAGGGCATTGCCGTCGTTGGAGCTGACAAATTGGTTTTCTAGTCAAATTTTGGTATCCTTTTAATTCTCATTCTAATCCTGTAGGCTGTAACAAAAACAAAAACAAAATATTATTATGCATTCATAGATAAGCTGATTCAGAATTTGAAGTTTATAGATTTTTACCGCAATCTCAAATGGTTGATAATTGGATTTAGAATCAAATATTTTATAGATATTTAGTGAATTTTCAATTATATTTACTGTGTATAGACAAAAAAAAAAGGTACTGGTTCCCGTTAACCTGCACATTATAATCTAATTCTGCCACTGATTTATAGGACTCATAAATTGATCTGTGGTGTCGTGGATTTGAATTCGATACTCTTCAAACAATTGTTGCTTATTGAGATATCTTAAATGTTCTAATTTTAAGAAAGAAACAAAAATGCTTCATTTGGTTTAAATGATGGATCTATTCACATTAACCAGTAATTCGAGAGGCTAGTTACCAGTTTCGAAGAAAAAAAAAACAGTTATTCGAGGCTCTAATTTATTTTTTTCAAATAAGAAAATCAAAGCAAGGGAAATATAATGTCTAAATAGATAGTTTGAAGTCTGTTTTGTTACAAATCAGATGCAAGTCCCTTACTTTTTGCCATTTATTCAGGTCCAACCATATTACATGTATGCTATTTTCTTGTGCTGAGTATTTTTTATGATTCTGAAGCTTCTCCACCCCTAATTTTTCATCATATTATTCTCCATGAATTTGTTTTATTTGTGTTTTTATGTGTCTGAGGCAGTTTCAAGTTTAAGCTGATCCTTTAGGCAGTTTTCAAAGCATAGGTTGGTTCATCTAAGGTTACACAACTCTTAACAATTGTGTATTGCCGATTATAAAAAGATGGCCACTTCTATTGGGGAAATCTCTATGGAAAGGTTAAATTTTTGGTCCTTGTTTTCGCTTATATTTAAGGGACAACTTTTATTTTGACCAACAGTTTGATTGGGATGTTATCTTCTTGCAACATTTCATTTGATTGCAATGTGAATTAAGATCCATTCCCTTGCTGCATGATTGCAATTTTTGTCTCCTAATGACCATTTGGAGATTTGATTGAATTTTAATTTCTCACCCGTCTTGGAATTTTTGATATGTTGAATCTCATTGATGTTTCTCAATTATTTCTCATCATTCCCACACATGGATTTTGTAACTATCTATTCTTCCGCTGGTTTTGGTCATCTTATTTTCTTTCATATAATATCTTTACCGACTTTACAATACCCAGAAGGAAAAAAAAAATTATAACTAGGTAGGCACATTCCATTAAATTCAATCTTCGGAGGAATCATCATAAGTAGACTAAGCTTACTCTTATCCTCGAACTATTGAAAACCTTCTCCTTTTTCTGTGTTTGAAGCCGGTTATAATTTGGGAACTCAAATAGTGGAATTTGTACTCCAACCAGTTCAGTTTTCAGAGGATTCATCATAGTTAGACTATGTTTACTCTAACTGTCAACTTATATATTGGAATCCTTCTACTCTTTCAGGCTTAAAATATTGTAACGATTCTTTTCTTTTTGAGATTCTTGTGTGATAGGGACCAATAGAGCATATCTAATTGCTGCTATATTTTGTCTTAATTAGCAGTTCTTCCACTCTAGCAAGGCTTGCTCCCCTTCAAGCCGTACTATTTGGCATTGACGGAACTTTATGTGATTCAGATCCATTTCACTATCTTGCATTCCGTGAGATGCTTTTGGAGGTATGTACCAATTACTATGATTTATTTCCTGTAGATACAAAGCTATATCAGTTCACAATGGAGAAAAAGAAGAAGAAATTGTTAGCTCTAAGGGTGTATTTGGTATGAAGAAAAATGTTTATCATGAAAAAAATATCTTGGAAAATAAATTTTTTATTTATTTTATTTTATGTGTTTGGTAAGTAAACAGAAACATATTGTTTCAAGAGCATTAATATCTAATATAGGAAAACACTATGAGATGGGGATTGGAGGCAGTGGGGGTTTGTGATGCGGAGAAGACAATGGACTTGGAATTCTACTTATGGAACTTTTTTTCTCTACTATCACTAGGAAAGCCATTTTCCTCATTTTTAAGAAAGCTATTTTTCCATAGAAATGTTTTCCAAAACATTTCGACCAACCAAACATGAGAAAATTAGAAAATATTTTCAAGAAAATGTTTTCCTCCATAACAAAACACATCCAAAATCTCAAAGTCCTGATTTTCATTCCCTTTGCAATTTGGGTTAATTTCAACAGATAGGATACAATGGGGGAGTGCCAGTTGATGAGGAATGGTTTGTCAAGACTATTTCTGGGAAACACAATGATGATCTTGTCTCTGTACTTTTTCCTAATGATCACGAACGGGGTGTAAAATTCTTGGATGACAAGGAAGCTTTGTTTAGAAGGTTTTTAACTTCTCTACCATACCTTGTCTGTTTCAATGAGTTAAATTTTGGTTTTATGCATTTACAGTGTTAAAAAATACTTACATAATAAATCAGTTCACTAATAAGGTTTACAATTAGATCTCTATGATAACAATTAACTGGTAACCTGCTATAATAGATTTAACTACACTTAGTCGTGCAAAAAATTGGATCCTCCGCATGTGAAAGCATAGAGAAAAATGACATTGCCAAAAACCAACAAGGTAAAATTTCCATCTATTAATCAAAAGAAGTGGCCTTTTGAAGTTAGAATAATTTTCCTTGAGACGTGACATAATGCATGAAAGGATCCTTGAATCACCATAGGGTATCCTGAAAATCCTTAGCAAAGACTTCTACAATAGGTTCAGGAAAAGTTTTAACTAAAGTCCCATTTACTTGATCAAAAAGAATAACTTAAGTCCCATTTCTTTATCAAAACAATAGCTTAAGTTCCACTTCAATTTTAGTGTTATGCAATTTAGCTATAAGCTCAATATCATTACGCCAATCTCATTTCTCTTTTGGATGGACAATATAGGTTGGCAAAAGAACAGTTGAAACCTCAAAATGGTCTCTACAAGTTGAGAAAGTGGATCGAAGATCACGGTCTGAAACGAGCTGCAGTTACCAATGCACCTAGAGCTAATGCTGAACTATGTATAAATCAAGTTGGCCTTGCTGATTTCTTTGATGCACTTATTCTTGGAAGTGATTGCAAGCATGCAAAACCATATCCTGATCCATACTTGAAGGCCCTTGAAGTGTTGAATGTATCAAAAGATCACACATTTGTATTTGAGGTATGATTCTGTTTTGACTTCCAGTTTTCCTTATCAGTTTTGTCGGAGTCCAACTTCCAATTTGTCGCACCAAATTAAAAATAAAAAGCTGATGATCATGTGCCACAGGGTGAAAGGCATCAGATATTTGGTTATTACTTAATGAGTTCTTTTATTTGTTTTTAAGCGGTGATGTGAATAGTATGTAAAGTGAGTTCCAGACGCGACTACACCTACATGGCAACTTTATACATCTAGCATTGTATCAATTCACTTTACATAATATCCACGTGGCACCACTAAAAAAAATAAAAACCCAATTCCAACTCACTTGAAAAAAAATGAAAACTAATAATCATATGTCACACATGATGAAAGCCATCGTACATTTGGTTTGTAGGTTGGAATTTTTTTTTTCCTCCAAGTGGTACATGAATAGTATGTAAGGTTAGTTGTTGACGTGATTATACCTGCATGACATTCTTATACAGCTAGTGGTCTACTTGTGTTTTTTGGGGTTAGACAGCTTTCCAGGCACTTTTTTTTTGTGAGACATATCTCGTACTTCGATTATTGTATTATTTGCTGTAGTTACTGTTCCTTTTTCCAGAACGCTATGCCATGCTTCCTATAGTGTTTTTTGCAATAGCTTCTTTACTCCAGTATGTCTTTTTCCTTGAACCAAGGTTCTATCAGAAACAGAGATAGACCTCTCTACCTCCCAAGGTATGGGTAAGGTCTACGTACACTCTACCCTCCTTAGATCCCACAATGTGTATATTGTTGTTGTTGTTTCAATTATGAATTTAATCCCGGTTTCATCTTATGAACTTATTATATGTGTGCTCCATGGGTAGGATTCTGTCTCAGGAATAAAAGCTGGGGTGGCTGCTGGAATGTCTGTCATTGGTTTGGCGAACCGGAATCCATCTCAGTTACTTATGGAAGCAAAGCCTGCTTTTCTTATTAAAGATTATGAAGATCCAAAGTTATGGGCAGCTCTTGAGGAGATTGACAAGATGTCTGCCACCAGGAAGACCACAACATGAGGCATATACAATTAAGAGGTGAAAGTTCGACAAAAACTTACTCACATCCGATGTTTACACTAAACCATAGTGGTTTTACTATGACTAATCGATAGATCGAGGTTGAAAGCACGCAGTACGAATTACCATGGTCAGTGATACGTGTATGTGAATGACATGTGTCATGTAGTTGTTGAGTTAATGTAAACACCATCTATGAGTTAAAAAAAGGTTGTGAGGAACTTTTTGTTCTTGCTTGAGCAGATCTCTTCGGGAATGTCAGTTACAGAATGTTGATGTAATTTTACTTAAATTGTGTACTAAAGGAATTAGAATCCACGGGCAACACAAACGTGTCAAAAAATTAGTATATATAATGTGTAAAAGATTCAGCTTAATAGTCAAAGCCACAAGTTAACTATTTTTTTTCGTGTGTTTCAATTCTGATTATCAATTATTCTCTTTTCCTGTTGGTACTATCATCATCTATATATTAAGACATATTGAAGCTGAATAGGTCAATTATCAATTGTTTTTTTTCTTCTCTTTGAACTATCACCATTTATTCAATCAAGTGTATTTTATTGCATAGATGGTGACAATTTAGATAGAAACTGTATGATTTTCAAACGTACAATGTTAGTGGCACCTAATGTTTGATATCTGCATTAGAGTTTGATTAAATTTGAATTCATGTTGGGAAATCTTACATTAGGAGGCAAAATGCTCCCTAATGAACACAACTCCATATTCAAGATGATCTAAATATGAAATTTTTATTAAGAATGAAGTTATCGATGATCAAAAGCTAATCATCGTGCTATAGTTGCAACCAACATCACCATCATATCAATTATTAGTTCAACTTCTCGATGAAAACAACAATTTTAGTTGGTGATTAAGCAATTATCACGCTCTCTTACTTGTTAGATAACTCATGAAGAAAGAAAGTTCAAATACAAAATCTATCAATCACAATTAAAATAATAAAATAGGAAGTCAAATATAATAAGAATTGCCTAGTGCGGATTACCAATATTATAAGAAGTTAAACAAAAAAATTACGTTTTGATACATTTAATTTTTTTAAGTCTTAAAGTGGAATATATTAATCACTTAATTAAATAATACTACAAGAAGTTAAATAAAGTAAAATAACGTCTTGATACATTCACCTTTTTTTTATATCTTAAAACACAATATATTAATTATAATTAAATAATACTATATAAATACCTTTTTTTATATCTTAAAACACAATATATTAATTTTATAATTAAATAATACTATATAAAAAAATAGAATTACATTGTGATACATTTAACTTCTTATCTTAAAATAAAATATATTTGATACCTCTATGGGGCCGCGTAAATTCTACTTTCTCCATACCCTATTTTTTGATATTTCATTAAATATATAATTATATTTTCAAAATAAAATATATCTATTTATTACATACAAAGTAAAATAAAATAAAATGATGCACATTAATTTTTTTTTATTTGAAATAAATATTAATTACGATTAAATTAATAATACTATAAAAAGTTAAATATAATGACATTTTGGTTGTACAATTAATATTTTTTTTCCTTAAAAAAGAATATTCATCATATCTTTCTTCTTCTTCATCGGCCCTTTCACCGAACCCTAACTTTCCCCATTTTTTTCCAAACCCTAAAATTCGAACACTCTACCAAAATCTCACTTCGAAAAATCCATAATTTTCATGCAAAAATTCAGCCTTTAATGCTAGTTTTTCATTATACCATTTTTTATTTTGGTGAAAAAAAGTATACAGTGTAAGAAGCAGTTGAAGGATTTTTTTTGGATTTTTTTACCATGGATTCTCAGCCGAACAATCTCTACGACACGGCGTCTCAGCCGGATACCGGCAACGACGCATACACATTTCTGGAATTCAACACACAAGGGGAGGAGTTTGATTATCCTGAATTTCAAGAGCTTTCACAGCCAATTCGATCTTCTGCGTGGCCAACACCATCTGATTCTCTGGTATCTGAAGTACCTGATCGGCCTCCATCGTCGGAAGCATCGCCGTCGACGAAATCACGAGGTGGAGGTGGGAATAGTAATGTTAGTAGCAGTAGTAATCAGGCGTCGGTGGTGGATGCATTGGCAGCGGGGATGAGTGGGTTGAATTTTGAAGAGACAGGGGATGATGAGGGTTTTGAGTATGGAAAAGGGGATTTTGGGGTTGAGCATGCTTGTAAGTACTGTGGAGTGACGAATCCTGCTTGTGTAGTTAGGTGCAATGTGCCATCTTGCCGTAAGTGGTTCTGTAATTCCAGAGG
>JAJOOR010025517.1:0-20045 GCA_036250505.1 Solanum acaule | reverse complement strand
CTCAAAACTTAGCCCAAAGGCTCTTTTGGAAAACATGGTTCCTTTCTTACTCAAATGTAAACACATTTATAAACTTCTTTGGGAATACTTAGTTCCCTAATAACTTTTGAGAAAAAGAACTCAACTTTAAACTCTTGACTTAACTTGAAACTTGAGACTCTTACTCGACTTGAAACTTGAGACTCTTACTCTTTTCTTGACTTGAAACTCGAACCTTAAAACGACGTTAAAACGTTCAATAACGACTCTTGAAAAGCTTCAAAGACTTGCTTGAACTTACTTCTTAACTTTGCTTGACTTGACTCTAACTTCTCTTTAACTTTGATTCTAACTCGCCTTGAATTGGATTATGGATTCAAGGTATATGATCACACGTTTACGGATGAGTTCTTGACATTTAAACGTAACTTGAAGTGTTGGAAACTACTATGGAACATAGGTACAATACCATGGAACATGCATGAAAGAGTGTGAAATGAAAGGGGAAGGTTGGAGTCCTTGGCGCTCTGCAAGGCGCGGAGTGCCAGCCCTTGAAGCTCAGAAGGGTCTGCTGGTGCTCTGCTAGGCGCGGCGCGCCACCCCTTTTTCCCGAAATTTCGACTTTTCTCCTTCTTTCCTCCAACTCTAAACCCTCCCAATAACAAAGGTTTCATCCCCAAACACTTGGAAGCAAAAAATCCCTCAACATACAATAGATTACAACTCAAATACACAACCAAATCATATCCCTCACCAACAAGAATTTCAACAACACAACCACAAGGATTTTCAACAACACAACCAACAACACAACTAACAACATCAATAACTCAACCAATCTTTTCTCAAACATAAAACGAGTTTGGCGTGTGGGGGAAAGAATCAACCCAACACTATGAACTCACATACCTCGTAGGGATCACCCCCGACGATATCCACGACGGAAACTTGCTTGATCTCCTCTTTCTCCTCTTCTTCTCTTCTTCTTCTCTTCTTCTTCTCTTCTTCACTCAAAACCCTCACTCTCACTCTTTAAAATGGGAACAAACTGATCAAAAATCAGTCTAACACAACAATATAACCAAAGGAATTGGTTAGTGAAAAGACCAAAATGCCCTTAAAATTTCCGAACGGATTTCCCTGCCAACTGCCCAACTTCTAAAGGGCATAACTCACTCATACAAACTCGGAATCGAGAAAACTCGGTGGCGTTGGAAAGATCATTCCACGAGCTTCGCAAACATAACTGGAACTACTCCTAACTCATCCTGAGATGGGAGTTATGACTGCTCAAAGTTGGCCAAAAACTCACTTTTTTCCACACTTAGCCAAATTTTCCAGATTTTTGAATTCCTTCCAAAAATGACTATTTCCGATTCTAAGCCTCTTCAAAGCTATTTCAAATTGTCGGATGTTACAGGAACATCATAAGAAACACCAGTTAAGGGTGAGTTAGAATCTTGGTGAGTCATGAGGCTTACGATCTGATAACTCTAAGATGTCAAATGAAACGGATATCAAGACTCACATATTACTACAAAATAACAATATAGTTTTTACCTTTTATCAACCATTTGCCATATGTTGAACGCTAAGATGCAAAAAGCAATTGGAATGAACAAAAAGTGTGCTATATACTTATAATAAATCAACTTCAGGATAAGAGTAAAAGCTATTGGATTCACAATTCTAAAGCATATCTATACGTGTTATCAATTAACCAGAATAAGCAAAGGTTTGACACAATAAAACTGGATACAGTATAGTGAGAAGTTTAGCATTTCTCAAAGAGGAGCACAGTGCAGGACAAGACCATGGTCAGGGATCAAGTTGCAGAACAAACAGCAGAGTGAGCATATTATTTTCCAGAAAACAATCAAATATGCAACATACAGGTTCTGGCAGCGTAAGGTAATAGGTTGTCAGAAGGATTTATTGTTCGATTTTGAATAGTGCAGGCAGACTTTCTATTCATATTTCTCTCTGCCTATCTGTACTCCACTTCCTCTAATCTTTAAATTTTTAGTGCTGTTAGCTTATTAAACTCTCAAGTTTTTCTTGGCGTTGAAACTTGTCTCTTGCCTGTCCAGCCGCTAATGATGCATCAAGGACCTGGAAGACATAGATGACTGAATGTAACAATAATATTTGTTATTATGGATTCTGAAAGTGCAGATGATCGATTTTATGTAAGTTTACCTCTTTTACTATTTTGTGTGTTATGAGATGAAGTAGAAGCCACAGGAACATGTTCATCAATTTCAATATCACCTGTGTCAAAAGTAAATCTTCAGTTAGGGGCACCTCAACTATGGGAAAGTTTATTAGACAAATATATAGGGACAGAAAAGAATGTCACTCATGAAGGAATCAAATGCTTAAGTTATATGCTTATGTGCTTATGTCTCATTCTCTATGTTTTTTTTTTTTTTTAAAAAGGAATTAAATGCTTAAGTTATATCCTAGTGCTGCAGCTTTCTGTGTTAGAGATGCAACAGGTGATTTGAAGGGGGCTAAAGGAGTGAAGATCTATGATACTACCAATCTTATGGCAGGGGTAATTACTATAAGAGAAGGGCTTCAATTTTGTTTCGAGCAAGGCCTTAATAGGGTGATATTGGAGACTGACTCGTTGGCATTAGTACATATGCTAAATGGAGACTGGGCTACTCCATGGAGTGTGACATTGGAGGTCAACTCCATCAATAGATTAAGAGAATTGATGATAGTAAGAGTACAGCACTCCTAAAGGGAGGGAAATACTCTTGCGGATTTTTTTGCTAACCTAGTTTTTCATTTTACAGGGACTTTTGAATTTAAACATTTCCCAGAGGTTCCAAGTGATGGCAGAAAAATCCTCAACATAGACAATCTTGGTATACCACAACTGAGAATAAGGCAAATATAGCATCTAGAGGTTTTACAGTTTCAAATTTTGCTTTAAATGATTATAAAAATAGGTTCTAGATTAAATGGGCTACTACTCCTCACTGATGTCTGAATTAGATTCATTTGGTTACATTATCATGCACCTGGTGAGAGTATAGGGGTGTTGCATATAATATAAAACCAGGACTAGTGATTTGTTGGTAGCACTTAAACATCTAGACTATTTCTATGTCATTTTCATGTTCACAGGTGGGTCGAAATTAAGAGGAAGGTAATACATGTGTTGACGTCTGTGGCAATTGAGTAATTGATTCATAAATCATAGACATTGTCCGATTTAAGATCAACCTCAAAACGAAAATAAATTAGTACACTTTTGCCTAGATCGAGGTTTAGGTGGTGGTATTAATTCAGTAAAGGGATTCAACCCACTGAACTAGATCTAGAGGAAGGAGAAACTAATCTTACCCATGGTTCACTGGACAACCAGACCTGCTCTGTTTCCTTTGGGCGTAGGTCGGTGAATAGAGAGTTTATTTACACAACAACAGAAACTTCACACAAGTTGAATTCATGGATGCTTACCTCAAGATTGAGCAGAGACAATCCTTGCTCATGGAGTCCTCCAGCCACATTTAGAATACCCAGCTGCACAGAGGAATAGGAGCAGAGAAGATCCTTGCTTATGGATTTCTTGATGTTCTGAGATAAAAGGATGACAGCAACTCCTACAAGCTGTCGCAAGAAGGACCCTGAATTTTGTCCTAATCAATAATGTCCTTTCCACTTTTCAGATATTCTTTCTTTTTGTTTATTTCGTATTTTAGTTCTGTTCTTTATTTTATGGGCGTGGCACTTTGTACTCAAATTGTGATCGATTTAACATATGCATCAAACTATATCCATAATTATTTTAGAGAAACACACTCTACCTTGAGCATTGTCGAACTCACCACCATAAACAATATATCGACCCTATCAGCTTCCAGCTCTTCCTCTATTTCATGAGGAATGGAGAGAAATAGTGACTGAGAATAATAAGTGATTGTAATGCCATGATGGATCAGAGAGCTTTTCTTGAAACAAGAAGATAAACTTGTCACAGTTAGGAAACGAAATAGACACCACCCCCATTAGCAATTGAACAGATGAGTAGAAGAAATCACCAAACAGTGTCTTTGGAAGAGTTACAGTAGTAAATGGCTCAAAATCTATTTCTAAAATGTTTCCACTGGTAACATAAATGAGACACGAACATTAAGAATCAAACAAAAGAAAAACTCATTCGCAAAACAAAAAATTGTAGAGTACTATTATCTTCAAATTCACGACTCAAACTACCTTTGACAAGCATGAGCCACTGCGAATGAAACTCTAGCAGGCTGCCAGGCATCGATACAAGCAACCCTACTTAGAGCCCTTTGGGTTTTGTGAGGAAGACATGTTACACCAGAATGAGTTAGTTTAATTTACGCTTACCAACAGAAAATTAGAAGACGACGAGAACAGTGAGGACTACATCTAAGCACTCTCATATACTATGAAATAACAATTTAGGATATCTTAAAGAAAGCTTTACAAAAGGGAGGATAGCAATCTTTTGCTGCGGGCGAAGGGCAGAAAAACCACCACAAGTGTTGGTATCTGAAGCAGTGAGAGTCTTGCAAAACATGCTAACTCTATCAAATAGCAATGCTAAAAACAAAGTGAAATCACCCAAGCAATGCTTGTTGTAACTAAATTTTTACCTAAAGGAACTAAATTTAAGCAGCTAGAATAACAACTCTAAATAAAAAACAACGGAAGCACATAATACCTGATTTTTGGAAACTAATGATATTTGTCCATAAACCTGATCAATCTCGCATCTGCCTGTAATCGAACACATACTGAAACGAAATGCCAGGAAACTAAATAAATATTCAAACATTTCTACAATCAACACTAAGCAGAGAAAATATACACAAGCAGATGTTTTAACCAACTTGTACCAAATTTTCAACAAAATTGACACTAACCAAAGGAGAAATATACTAAATTGTAGCTTCGCATCTGCAACGTGACAGAAAATGCGAGGATAGAGATGTTCAAAGTGACAACACTTCCTTTCGTGCGTCATAAACCTTTCAATGAGAATACAAAGCAATAAAGTCATAACATTAACCATATAATTATTGGGCAGAGATTCAACTGAAAGAATGGACTCATGGTGGACAAGAAAATCAACAGAATCAATTCAATCGAAGTACTCTAGCTGAACTTAAATCTATTTCCCCTGATGCACAACTCAAGTTTAGACAAGCAATGAACTAAAAGGCACATTTCTTGAACATAATTATGTTCATATGACTCAAGCTCCGGAGGGTGAAGCTAGTGAGAACTCGAATCCCGAGATCAACCAAGTACTGGTTGCAGGTGAAACACAAGTTGTGCCTAAAGAGTCGATTATGACTACTTCAATGGACTTCATGATGGAAAATTTGAATTATCCAAAGAATGAGGACCCACAAAATACTCATATTGGACCTGAAGTTGAGTTATTAAGAAATGTTGAAACATCAAATGAAACTAAGGAAGCAAGTGATCCTCCTGATGAAAAACTTGTGTTAGGCTCTAAATTAGCACCACAGCAAGAAGAGGCAGATCCGACGATTCTGATTATTCAGCAAAACTTCAAACTCAGAACAAAAATTTTGATGGTGGCAACATCAACCTGGAGATGTTTCACCAAGTCCAACCTTGAAACTGTTCATAAATAAGAGCAACAATAGCCCCTGATCTTCCATGTAATTTCAGCCTGCTCTTTTAATCCATACTGGCAAAGAGAAAAAGAATATTAGTTGAACTACAAATAATTAAACATGCTCTAGACTTCCTATGCACATGTGAAATTCTTTTTCTAGAAGAAAGCTTTAATTAGGAGTACCTAGTTTCAACTTTCAACTGAAACATAGCCAAGTAAAGTGATGTACCTCAAGATTAAATTAGAACAATCAACATTCAATAACTACAATTACATCAGTACATAGCGAGCTTAAACTAGTTGCAGTTGCCTCTATGGAAATTATGCATTCCATTTGGACAGGTTAAGTTGCTCCTTCCTTTTAGAGTTTCAGTTAAATAATTTTCTTAGACTATCCTGATTTCAGTTTATTTTTTTTCATACATGAAATTCAACAAGACTTACTGATAAAATAAAGGTGATGTTTGCCTCAACTGAACAATTATCGGATGAAATCATATTTTCATGTCAAATGGCAACAAGTGTTCCAATTTCAGCACGACTATATACAAAACATTTCAACAAGTTGATAATGATATACCATCCTAGCCAGCCAGCATATTTCATTTTTGCGTCATTTTTTTCTGCTTGAATAAAGATCCAATACAAGCTATCAAATAGAAAAGGCTAAAAACCTCTAAAATCACCCTGACAAATGACAATGCTTTGTATTTAAAATTTTTTAGGTAAAGGAACTTACTTTAAGCATCTAGAAACCTGATTGTGAGGAACTAGTGACACTTGTGCATAGACCTCATTAGACATAAACCCAAGACATTACCCCGACGCAACCTAAGACCCGACCTTGACTCCCTACGCAAACCCTGACTCTGACTTGAGATCCGACCCCAACACCCTACCCTGACCCGAGGCCAGGACCCCCGCCCCCGCGAGGCCGGCCCCTCGGCCCCCGAGGCCACCTCTGTCGGGCCCCCATCCCCGCGAAGCTGGGCCCGGGCCCCCGCCCCCGCGAGGCTGGCCCCCCGCCTATGCTAGCCCCCCCCCAAGGCCGCCTCCTCACCCCCTGAGGCCCGCCTCCGCCCCCACCCCCCGTGGCCTCCTCCGCTCCTGCCCCGAGGACTGCTGAGACTTGTCCTAGACTTGATCTGATAGACTTACCCTTTTTGCATCCAAACAAGAATCAGGCAATCTCTCTCTCCTGAATTCCATATTTATATAACACAAGTTAGAGTAAAGCAAAAATACCTTGGCATCTTCAAACTAATAAACATACCATCAAATGCAGTCTCAATGCAGATATTTCCTGAAATGGAATTTTCCACTCACTTGAAACACAATGAAGTCTGCTTTCAACTCCTCGAGAATGAGAGAACATTTTGAAGGCAACAATGCATTATGTTGAGATTTGCTCTATTAGTGCGGCAATTATGTTTAGTTATAGCATGTTTGCCATGGTACGCCTCACTAGCCGTCAGAATAATAGAATATATCCAGATAATGGAAACACAGATCAAAACAGGGAAATGCTTGAAAATGTTACTTTAGTGAACTCAAGAGAGTACGAGTGAGAAATGTTCCACCATTTTAAAGCACCACTTACTTGTGACAAACCAATGACCAATAATAGCATTGGAAGCCCAATTTCAATGCAATTCCCTAACTGCAAATATGAGGAAACAATTCATTCAAAGAGGGAAAAGATGATTCAGCTTACCGGTTGTTTATGAGTAATTAGTGATAATAACTCGAGGATCATATAAATCCAACAATATAAATCTGGAGAAGGAAAATAAAAATTATACTTGAGACTTCATGGCTGTGAGAAATATATGGGAAAAATATTATTGAATTGTGTATCTAAAATGTTACATTGAGACCCTATTTATAGACAATACATTGGAATCCTTTTGTAACTAGGATTCCTATTCTAAGTAGGACTATATATACCTATTTCTATTCTAACACTCCCCCTCAAGCTGGTGTATACAAATCATATGTACCTAGCTTGTTACAGATGTAACAATACCTCCTGAGAGTATCTTTTCTCTGACAAAGTGACAGTCAATCTCAATGTGCTTAAGTCCTTTCATGAAACACATGATTTGATGCGATATGAAGAGCTGCTTGATTGTCACACACAAGTTCCATCTGATCAATTTCGCCAAATTTTAGTTCTCCCAGCAACTGTTTGATCCAAACTAGCTCACAAGTTGCTGTCGCCATTGCTCGATATTTTGATTCTGCACTAGATCAAGCAACCACACTTTGTTTCTTACTCTTCCACGACGCCAAATTACCTCCTACTAAAACACAATATACGGATATCGAACGTCTATCAGAGGGTGATCCTGCCCAATCAGCGTTTGTATATCCAATGATAAGCTCATGGCCTTGATCCTCATAGAGTAGTCCTTTATCGGGAGCTGACTTTATATATCGCAGGATACGAACAACTGCTTCCCAATGACTATTACAAGGGGAAGTCATAAACTGACTTACAACACTCATGGGAAAAGAGATGTCAGGTGTAGCAATCTCAATAAGATGCCTATTTTTCCTTTCTACTACACCATTTTGCTGAGGGGTGTATGGACAAGTAGTCTGGTGAATAATGCTTTGGTGAGTCATAAACTCCTGAAATTGGGAGGATAAGTATTCTAAGGCATTATCACTACAAAAAGAACGAAAAGAAACACCAAATTGATTTTGTATTTCAGCAAAGAAACTTTTGAATATAGAAAATAACTCAGAACGATCTTTCATTAAGAAAACCCAAGTACATCTTGAATAATCATCAATGAAACTAACAAAATAATGAAATCCTAAGGTGGAACTGACTCTACTAGGACCCCAAATATCAGAATGAACTAATGAAAAAATAGACTTTGAATGACCCTCAGTACTACGTGAAAACGTAGCACGAGTGTGTTTCTCAAGTTGACACGACTCACAATCTAATTTGGATAAACTAGACAAACTAGGCACCATCTTTTGCAGTTTGGATAGACTCAGATGTCCCAAATGTCTGTGAATTAGATATGGGGAATTTGTAACGGAGCATGCTTTCAAGGAATTTGAAGAGGCAAGATAGTAAAGGCCTTGTGATTCATGTCATGTTCCAATCTTCTGTCCCGTACTGCGGTCCTGCATGAGAAAAAAGTCATCAAAAAAAGTTATGCTACAATGTAGAGCCTTAGTCAAACGACTAACAGATGCTAGATTAAAAGGAGAACCATAGACATAAAGAACAGAGTCCAAGGTGACAGAAGATAGGGGTTTAGCTTTTCCAACCCCTTTTGGTTTTGTTTGGATCCCATTGGCTAAAGTAATAGCAGGAAGAAATTGTGAATAAACAATATCGAACAAAAATGATTTATTACCAGAGATATGATCAGAAATCCTGAGTCCATGACCCATGATCCAAGAGTACTAGACTGTGACACACACGCAAAAGAATTACCTGCAACAGAAACATCAGGTTGTGCAATCGAAACTACTTGTGGAGACGTTTGTTTATTTGCACGATACCGAAGGAACTCATCATATTTTGTCTGAGCAATATGAGTATTATTGGATGGTTGATTAGGTTGAGCACCATATGCTACTGGTGGAGATGTCTGTTTACTTGCGCGATTTTGAAGGAACTCAATATATTCCTTAAGAACAATAGCATCATAACTGGGTGGTGGACCATGCAAAATATAACATATATCACGAATGTGTCCAGGTTTATGACAATGACTACACTTGGATCGAGGTTTCCCAAAACTCCCTCCCCCTCGCCAATTCTCCATAGACTGGTATGTACGCTTTTCTATGGTTTGAGATGCGAGAATAGAGAAGTCAACAATGGGTGATGAAACTTCTTTGTGACTGGGAGGTGCAACAAGACAAAGCAGACGAGAGAATAATTCATCAATTGAGGGAACTGTAGGACTGGCTAGAATCTGGTCACGCACAGAGTTATGGTCAGTAGGAAGTCCAACAAGTGTAAGAACTAGAAACAATGTCTGCCTTTGCTCTTGTTGCTTTTCCACGTTTGTAGTGATAGGCATCAACGTTTCAAATTCCTCCATGACTGCCTGTACTTGTCCCAAGTAAGTAGACATATCAGATTCTTGTTTCTTTAAGTTGGTCATCCGAGATATCAGATCATATAATCAAGATATGTCATTAGTGTATAAAGCACGTGCCTTTTCCCAAACTAAATAACATGTCTCGAATGGGCGAAACAACGGCATCAACTTAGAATCAATAGAGCGCCAAATGAGACTACATAATTGGGCATCCACTTTCTCCCATTGTGTTGGCTTTTGCACCTTCGTCACTAGATTGTCTTTTCATCTACCATGCAACCATTGTTTGTTAAGTGATCTTGAACACCTTGACCTTTGCACCACAATTCAACTGAAGAAGCCCAAGCTAAATAGTTTGAACTTCCCATTAATGGTTCTGAAGTGATTGTAAGGCTTGAACTTCCAATCCCCGTATTTTTGGAGCCAAAACCATCACATCCGAAAGACATTTTTTGAAATTTGACTTGAAAAGAGGAAGAAACTCGCTGGAAACTGCCGGAATCTGCCCACAGTGGCCTGAAAATTCTGATTTTGCCGGGAATTTGCCGGAAACTACCTGAAAATCACCGGAACCCTAATTTCGGTGATTAGATCTGAAGAAAACTGAATGGGTTCTGGTCGGAAATACCGGACGACCCCAACAGAAGAAAACAACTTGAAAAAAGATGACCGGAGCAGCACTCACGCGCCAGCGCGTGACTAGATCTCGCCAGAAAACTTCCACCTTTGAATGGCGCGTGGAGGCGCGTGATGGGCTGTTTTCTGGTGGATCTAATTGGGGTTCGGTCGTCTGAGCTTCCCAAGCCTCGTGATGGTATTGTCTTTTGCACAACACCTTCAGAATGAAAGATGACACAAATCAGTCCCAACCGTCGTCGCCGGAATTTGACACGGTGACTTGAAGTTCATCACCTATTCTCCAATACCATGTGAGAAATATATGGGAAAAATATTATTGAATTGTGTATCTAAATTGTTACATTGAGACCCTATTTATAGACAATACATTGGATTCCTATTCCTATTCTTCTTCCTATTCTTATTCCTATTCTAGTAGGAATATATATACTTATTTCTATTCTAACAATGGCAACAATAAATTTTTCTAGAACTCGAAGCAAATCTTAAACCAGACAAAAATCAGCTTATTAAATCTTTTGGTTATAGACAACCATTAGCATTCCATATTGAACTATGAATATTTTGCTCCAGTCAGGAAAAATAAAGAGAAGCCTTATAGAACTTCAAAAAGCATTACCAAGTTCCAACAAAAGGTGAGAAAGATTTAACAAGAAATTAGCAAATCATATAATTCAAGACAAGTGGCTTCCCAGAATAACAGTGGCAACAAATACTTACTGCAGGAAAACCTCGCAGAAATAAGCCGAAACCAACTAATCCTACAACAGGTGCCATACCAAGGGGACTGAAGAATCTGTAAACAATCAGCAAGACAGTCAAGAATATGGCCATGTACTTGCTCTGCCTTACTGAGCAGTAAAATACCAGTACCATACTGTGAGAAGAGCCACCAAACTTGGCTGTATCCCAAAATTATTTGAATGCTAGCTGCAACAATTAAAGCTACTTGGAAAGCTCGCATCATAAGTACAAATTTCTGCAGTACAGTTATATCCTTAAGTAACATATGTTTAACTCACATGTTATAACAGTACTGGCTCTCATATTCCGGATCATAGTTTCCAGTAAAATATGGAAATAATCTATTTATATAACACAAGTTAGAGCAAAGAAAAAATACCTTGGCATCTTCAAACTAATAAACATACCATCAAATGCAGTCTCAATGCAGATATTTCCTGACATTGAATTTTCCACTCAGTTGAAACACATTGAAGTCTGCTTCAAATCCTCAACAATGAGAGAACATTCAGTGTTGAAGCAACTAGACAAATTAAGGAGGAATTTATTATGGGAAGGTAATAGCCAGAATCACAAGTTCTCAAATGTAAAGTGGGTCAAAGTCACTCGGCAAAAATCACAAGGGGCCTTGGAATCAGAAATTTGAGACTATACAAGAAGAGCATGCTAATGAAATGGTTATGGAGATTATAGTCATGAAGATATAGCACTATGGAGGATTGAAATTGATGCCAATTTATAACCCACACTCATTGGTGTGCTAAAACAGGCTCATGAACTCATGGAGTTGGGAAGCACATTAGTAGCCACCAAGCAGACTTCTTCAAGAATATCTCCAATAAAGTTGGCAATGGATCTCAAGTAGAATTCTAGAAGGATAAATGGCTTGACAACAATGCTTTTAAAGGCTCATATCCTGGACTATTCCTGATAGCAAACAACTAATGGTCATCTGTCGAACAATAAAGATACAACAACTCTTGGACCCCTCAATTAAGAAGGAACTTTTTTTTGATTGGGAACTCCATAACCGCCTCACTTAGCCACTCTAGAACACTACACAATTGAAGTACAACAACAAGACAAAATGGAATGGGGGGATTCAAAAGATGGGCAGTTCACATTCAAGGACAGCTACAATCTCATGTGCTCTCAAAATGGTATGCTTGACAAGTGGCCTTGGAAGTATGTATGGAAAATCAAAAGACCTCCAAAGGCCACTTCACCTGGATTGCTTTAAATGAAATAACTCTAACCTATCAGTTCAGTGAGCCCCACGCGAGCACGAGCACCAGGAGGTTCATTCATTTGACCATATATCAAAGCACATTTGCTTTCCCCCTGCAGTGAGCCCAACCCGAGCACGAGCACCAGTAGGTTCATTCATTTGACCATATATCAAAGCACATTTGCTTTCACCCTGCAGATAAACATGTATAAAATTAGCCAATTGCAAGAAATGTCTGCACTATATATTAAAAAGAAAATGTTATCGAGTGAAGAACCAGCGATTTTTCCTGGTCTTGAACCTCTCCTCAAGCCTAGCCTTGGCCTCTTTCGCAGCAGTCACCTTTTTGTCAAGTGCCTGAAGATCATCAGCATTGACAACATCCTTCAGATCCACATCGAGTGTGTAACAAGTAGGCATGATGTGGTTGTAGTTCACGAGCTTGATGAAAGCCTTCACACGAGATTTCTTCGCCTGCTTCTTTGCTGAATTCTTATGGATCACCTTCTTCGGGTACTTTGAGAGACCTACAACCAAACAATGGCCATATGGCCTGTCCCTTTTTTCTTCATCAAATTCCCTTACGATCACAGCTTTCCAGGCAGCATATTTGCCTTGAAGAATGATAACAGCTTTGTTTGGCTTCAAAAACTTCACCATCCTCGCCGCGGATTCTCTGTCTCTCTAACTGACTCTCTTGGCTGGATGAAATGGTAAATTTTTAACTTACAAACTCTACAAATACACTATTTCACATCAAAATCCAAGAAGTAATTTGAATCGCTGAAAACATAATAAGAAAACACTAAATTTTGAACTTATATGCACTACAAGTACATCATTTCACATCCAAATCCAAAAAATAACTTCAAATCACTGAAAAATACAATAGGAAATTCATCCTATTGTATAACTTAAATCACATTTTCAGGTTCTTTAACATCCACATTCCTTGGTGCACAAATATCCCCAATGCAAGCTCTTGAATAAACACAACGCATAACTATAAACACCAAACAGAGACAAACCCACACCCCAAAACTACCAAATAATTCATCACAAAATTTTTAATTTCAAATAACTGAACAAAACTTTCTCCTAATTTATTAGCAGCACCTCCTTGAGATTGATGATGTGTGTACAACCTCTCTTTTATTTAAAAATTCTGACATGTGGTGCTCCACATGAAAAAATAATTTCATCATGATCAATCTAAATAAATTATTGCCATGTTAAAAGTTAACTCTATCACCGTATATCTCTTTTGTACTAATATTTGTCAAACTCGATATAACTTCTTTTCCCCTGTTTTTGTACAATTGTATACTCTAATTTCCCTTATTATAAGCCATATGTATTGAAAAGGGTTTTAAATTCAAAGTTATTTACATGTCATATCAAATAAAGATGATTTCCATTTCATATCCATCATTGCATTTTCAATTCTTCTTTGTCACAATGTATATACAACAAATTTCACAAGTATTGCATTCTGTTAAGGAATTGGTCCTACTCATAAATCACATTTTTACTTATTAGAAATACAAGATAGCCAATCAAAAATGTCACAAAATCCCTGCTCTTTAGGGATGCCCTCAGTGTTGCGGAACATGTACTAAGGTGTCTGTACTTAGATCATGAGCTGACACAAAAGAAAGAACACTACTTTTTTGATAACCAAGAAAGAAAACTACTTTTACAGTATCAATGATCAGTAATGGGGAATGGGATATGATGAAAAAAGGAATTCCATCCATTACTCGAAAAAATACTCCATATATAGTTCTAATTGTAAATAGTATCTATTTCATAGTTATAATTCTATGTATACTAGCCTTCATCAATAAATTTTCGAAGATGATAATTTGATTAGCTTATTACCATATGATCAATCTATACTATAATTTATCCTCTTAGACTCTAGAAATAAGTTCTTGATTGTGTGAATCTCTTTCAAAGCTATGCTTATTGGAATCCGATCTCTTGGCGATGAGCTCAAACAGAAAGGTCCTATTTTCAAGATTGAGACCAAGCAACCCTTCTATCATGGTGCTGGCGTTTAGCTTGGATATATACTCATCATTTTGAAGTATTGCCTTTTCTTCCAAATCACTTGCATTGTCCTCATTTCTGTTGTCTTCTTCATATGCTAAAAACAACGATGGATCAGCAATCTCCGTGACATGTCTAGGCATATTGGATTTGACATATTGGTGAATATTTAGGCCATCTTTGAAGATCTCATTGGTTGGCCTTCTACCGGTAAATAACTCTAGCAACATAATACCAAAGCCATAAACATCTCTTAGAGTGGACACATTTACACCTAATCCATATTCTGCAAGAGAATGATGAATTATGTCGGGACATTGAACATATGTTCACCCACATGAAAAGGACCCTTCGTCTCAATTTGTTTGTCTTTCTTTCCTTTACAACCCATTTAAAAAAGAATGTCGCTTTGCCTTTTGACAACTCCTTAATTTCAACAGATTAAAGGACATGTTCATACATTCTACGTATCATTAGTATAAAGACTACAAAATTCATAAGTCTTCTTTACTTTTATTAAACTCTGTACTAAGTCAAAACCACACATGGTGAGGCCCAGCCCCCGGCAAGGCCCCGCCCCCGTGCCTCCGCAAGGCCCAGCCCCCAGCACCCGATAAGGCTATGCCCCCCACCCCTAACGAGGCCCCTCCCCCGCGAGGTCGCACTCCCCGGCGAGGCCGCACCCCCCGGGGAGGCCGCGCTCCCTGGTGAGGCCCCCACTCCCGGCGAGTCCCCGCCTTCGGTGAGGTCGTGAGCCCCGCGAGGTCGTGCCCCCCGCAACCCGGTGAGGCACCGTCCCCTCACGAGGCCTTGCACCCTGCGTGGCCCTTCCCTTCTCAAGGCCCTTACCCCTACGAGGCCATGCCGCTCGCGAGGCCCTAACCCTCGAGAGGCCTCTCCCCTGCGAGGCCCATCATTTGCGAGTCCCTGCTCCCCTCAAGTGAGACCCCGCCTACCTCGAGGCCCCCTCTCCCCGCGCAAGGCCCCGCATTGCATCATTAAGGGGTTAAAAGAACTAGAGGGCAAGAAAAGCGCATGGACTTATTAAAAGTAAAGAAGCATTTACAACGATCAACTACTTAGAGATGACAATCACTCTGCCCCTTGGTCAACAAGAGTATCATTATGGGACAAGGAAATGAGACACTTTCTAGAGACCCTTTTGGCCACAATAGAATCACCAACAAGAGTAGAGAGAGAAAAAGGTTCTAACAACACATCCAGAAGAACATCAAACCTCATAGCCACATATGGCATCAAAAAAGACATGGTAGCACCGGGATCAAGTAATGCAAAAACATCGAGGTGAAAAACTTTTAACATACCGGTGACTACATCCAGAGAAGCCTCTTGTTCACCACGAGTCTGAAGTGCATATAACCTATTTTGCTTAGGAACATTGTAACCCGAACCACTAGTAGGAGCTTGCTTGCCTTCTCTTCCTTTAGCCGTAAGCATCAGACAATCCCTCATTTTATGACCACTCTTACCACAACCAAAGCAACCATCCATGCCGGCTAGACACTTACCCTCGTGCTTTCTTCCACACTTAGCAAAAGTAGGCAAAGTCAATGAAGATCCCCTACCACTGTCTCCTTGAGGCTTAGGGTTAGACACCCTATCTTTGTTGAACTTAGGAGGAGCATTGTAGGAACCTTGACCCCGATCAACAAGAGGGGTCATGCCTCAAGGCCCTTACCCCCCCTACCCCACCCCGAGCCCCGAGGGGTCATGCCTCGAGGTCCCTACCCCCTAACCCCCTAACCCCCTAACCCAAGGGGTCCTGCCTGGAGGCTCTTACCCCCCAATCCCCTACCCCTACCCCTCGAGCCCCAATGGGTCATGCCTCGAGACCTTTATCCCCCTTACCCCCTACCCCGAGGGGTCATGCCTCGAGGCCCCTACCCCCCGAGCCTTGAGGGATCATGCCTCGAGGCCCCTACCCCCCGAGCCTTGAGGGGTCATGCCTCGAGGCCTTTACCCCTACCCCCTACCCCGAAGGGTCATGCCTCAAGGCCCTTACCCCCCACCCCCTACCCCTCATACCCCCATACCCCCTAACCCCCTAACCCTCTAACCCCGAGGGATCATGCCTCGAGGCCCCTACCCCCCTTTAGTTAACATGATTTGACTAGAGTTGAGAAGGTAGATCATTTATCCCAATATAATAGAATGTGTGCAGTTCAGACTCTAGTATACTATATCTAGAAAGTATACATATGTTAGGACTTTATTCCACTTACTTCATTGTCAGAATGGGCTAGAATGAAGAAATGAGATGAAGAGATCAAAAACTAAAATTACCTTGTGTTGGCTGTATTTTTCCCTGACTGTTGGTAAGCTAGAATTGTCATTGTTATAGCAAAGGCTATGTAGTGCCATGACACAGTCTCGTAAATCAAAGGTTTGATACAGAGTATAATGCCTCAAGGTAGAGTTCTGTATTAGGAGTTTCCAAAAGTCAAATCTTATAAGAATATGTTTGTCGAAAGGAGAATAAGAAGGGAAAATACATTATAACCGTTTATATGATTGTCACAATGATGATTCGTACATACCCAAGATTTCATTGAAGGGAGAAGAATATATTTGGCCAAGAAAATTGCAGAAGCAGCAATGCGTGACGAGGCATAACAAAGCATGTTATATTTTTCTAGCTTTCATATTTTTCTATGTGTTTATTTTCCTAAAAATAAAAAAGTATGTCTATATTTTATTTATGATTTACATGAGGTACATTTATAAAAAAAAGAGAGTATGTTGTTAGTAGTAATTTGTAAGCACTATTATTAAAGAATGTAGATGCTTCTAGAGCTGTGAATAACTATCATTTTCATATTTTGGATGAAAACGTTAGTATTTTTACGTGAGAAATTGAGAAGAATAATAATTATATTCTTACTTTTCGAATAGTGAAAGTTCATTACAATATGTGTCTCGGTTCGAGAAATAAAATTGGAAACTTTTTAAATGTTTTCAAGTGTTCTAAATTCTTCATTCATATTGAAATGTCCTAATAAAATACATAAAATTTCAAAAAGATAAAATATAAACAAATCAAGAAAAAGAAAGAAGAAGAGATCAACATAAATAATATAATAACAAAAGAAAAAAAAATTACAAATACACGTTCGGACCTTAACTTTCTTGGAAATTTTTTAGCATTCAGACCTTAACTTTCTTGGAAAAAATTTAGCACAACATTCCCCTTCATTCTTGTCACACGAAAATCCAAGCTCCTACAGCTCAAAGTTAAAATAACAACGAATCAAGAAAAAAAAAAGAGAGCATAAATAATTGTAATGACCCTCCTGGTCATTTCTGTGTCTTGCCTTCTATGTGTCGTTTAGAGCGTTCCTGTAGCGACCGCAAGTCATTTATGACTTGCTGGGACTGACAGTTCAGTCACCTGGTCGTTCGTTTGGTCTTGGTGTGAGTTTTTGTGTTTTGGAGCTTATGAACCTTGAATGATCATTTTGGATCAAAAGTTCAAGAAGACGACCTCAGAAGAGAATTCTGACGGTTCCATCAGCTTCGAAGTGACCAAAGTATAGTTGGAACGAGTATCGAGGCCTTCGATGCGAGTTTGGACCATTAGGCGTTTTAGCCTTTGAAATTTGGCCTAAGGTTGACTTTGGTCAACATTCTTGGAAAACGTGCTTAGATGAAAATTTCATCAGCGCGGTTAGCTCCGAAATGTTGAGTTTGGTCTAGAACGACCTTTCGTTCGACTCCCGAGGCCTTCGGACTCATTTCGATCCCCTTAGTGGATTTTGGTTAAAATGGCATTTGGAAGTGGGACCCACTTTTTATCGAGATGATCTCTGATGGAAATTTTGACTGCGCCGTTGAGTCCGAAATGTCGAATTTGGTATGATTGCATATCTCGTTTGCATGCACGGGGTTCCAAACGAGATTGGAGCACCCCGTCGGAGTTTTTAGTTTTTGGGAAAAGTGCAGAAAATCTGCTATAAGATGCAGAAAAATCAGCAACTTTTCCCCAAACTTAAACCCTCATAACTCTCTCATCTCTCAACCGATTTGGGCGATTCAAAAGGCAAAGTTGTGAGATTTTTCGAGGACAACGTGTTGGTGAGCTTAGATAGTGATTTGGGGTCCCCGTTTGAGGTAATTTTCGTAAAACACCTGCTGCCACAACCCTTTTTGTGAGCTTGATTTTGGAAGATTTTGAGACTTGTTTCTCAGCCTTTCTAGGTCCGATTTCAGTGATTTTTGAGGCTATCTTGAGTGTTTTTTCGAGGAGAACGTCGTGGTGTTGTTGCATTTCAATGTAGACCTCTAGTTTCTGGTAAATACACTGATTCAACTGCTGTTCCATTTCTAGTTTTTGAAAAAATTTGGGTTTTAGTTGCATGTTGATATTGTGTTGTTCTCGAGCCCCGAATTGTGTCCCATTTTTGGACATGAACTGGGGGAACTGGTTAGGACCCACTTTTGGAGTTAATTCCAGAATTTCCAGTGCGGGTCCCACTTTCCCCCGTTTTGACCCCGAAATTGGTCCGTCTCCTCTTATTGTGATTTTGGTGTCTAAACGACCGTAATAACGTTGTGACTCTATTTTTGATAGCGGGGCAATGTTTCGAGGACGTTCGGAAAGGGAAAGGTCCGGCGAAGTGATTTTGGAGCGCGTGTGATCGGCCTACAGGTAGGCTACGGTTTCCCTCTTTTAGATTGAGCTTGAGAGTGTGAATGTATGTTGATTATTTGGGATTTGGGTTGGTAGTGATTGAATCATGCATAGGTGTTTAGAAATCATGTTTTCGGCCTATTTCGGGAATTATCGGGTAACTGTGAGCATGCTTTGTGTTATTAATTGTCCCTCTTTGCTATGTGGTGTACTTGTATGCTCGATGACTATTTGTTGAAGCATTTGGGCCTTAGTTTAGGTTTGACTAGGGCTTGCATTAGAAATACATGATTCGGATCCGATAGGCCTTAGTTTTTCCCCGACGCCGCTCGGCCGGCTTAGATCTCTGTAGACTGGTGTAGCAGACTTGAGTCTGATAGTTTGGGTCTTAACTAGGCGATACGTTTGCTCCGATGATAGTTATCCTTATTTCCCTAATGTTACAGCTTCAAGAGTTACTTCGGCGACACTAGTTCTGCTTCGCGATTTGAATTTGATTTTCGATTCGATTCCAAGGACTTTTATTGATTGGCTAGGTGTGGACGGCGATCCACAGACATTTATGAGAATAGATCGATTGAGACTCTTTCAGCAGCTACATTGACACTTATATAGAGCATTCGGTTAGAGTTTCGGCCTCTATTGCCCAGATACTTATATAGAGCATCCGGTTAGAGTTCCGGCCTCTATTGCCCAGATATTTATATAGAGCATTCGGTTAGAGTTTCGGCCTCTTATACTTGATAGTTGTGATTGGTTAATTGGGTACTTCTGGTGAGCCTTCGGTTCGAGGTCTGGCCTCCGTATTGTCAGATTCTACTAATTAAGGTTGAGGTTCTGGTTCGATGTTCTTCGTTCTTGGGTTCTTATATGCAATTCTCTCTAGTTATAGTTATTCTGTGTACTCATCGGGCTTATGGGGGTCCATTCGGGTTTTTATTTAACTTGCGCACGAGTGTACCTTCTGGGCTTATGGGGGTCCAGTTAGGTGTAGTTAGCTTATAGATTACTTTAGTTAGTTCTTTGTACACTCGTGTGCATTCCTTT
>JAJOOR010025515.1:0-14398 GCA_036250505.1 Solanum acaule | reverse complement strand
CCCCCCCCCCCCGCCCGCCCCCCCCCCCCCCCCCCCCCAGATTTATTGTCTATTGGTGTCTTCTATGATAAATTAGCAGGGTGACCTAAGAAGCGATGGTTTACATTGCGGCAGATATAAGTGATTTGAGTAAGCTTTCCTCATATTTATAGTTAAGAAAAAACCCTAGGTATTCTCTCTTGGCACGAGCCCCAATTTGGGCCTGACAAAGTTGGTTTCCTTGTAATGGGCTTCTCATTGTGAGGCCCATTGACCTGCCTAGGTAAGTTTTTTACGATATTTTCATGGTTGGTCGTACTATATTTTTTTTTCATGATTTATTGTCTATTGTTGTCTTCTATGATTAGCAGGGTGACTTAAGAAGCGATGGCTTACGTTGCGGCGGATATAAGTGATTTGAGTAAGCTTTCCTCGTATATATAGTTAAGAAAAAACTCTAGGTATTCTCTCTTGGCACGAGCCCCAATTTGGGCCTGACAAAGTTGGTTTCCTTGTAATGGGCTTCTCTTTGTGAGGCTCATTGACCTGCCTAGGTAAGTTTTTACGATATTTTCATGATTGGTCGTAATATATTTTTTTCATGTCTCTCTCCTGTGTCTAGACTTTTGTCTTCTCATAATAAGCTTAAATCATGAGCGTTTTTTGGACTAGTAATATTGGATCATATGTTATTCTCACACAATTTTTTAGATGTATTATAATTTTTCTAGGTATTTTAATACCTTCTCACGATGAAGACATGTGATCATCGTGAGCAATTTTAGTAGATTGTTTTTAATTTTCAACCTTCACATGATGTTTTATTATGTTATTTTTTCATTTTAGTACACATCTAATAATACTAACCATCTATTATAATGTCAAAACATTCATCATGTGACATTAATTCCTCATTGATGAAGCGTTAGTCACGCAATTGGACATGGAATTAAAATTTACAATCTAATGAGTTTTACATTGCTCTTGTCCTTCTCTTGTGCCTAGACTTTTGTCTTCTTACAATAGGCTCAAATCATGAGTTGGATTGATAATGTTAGATTATGTGATTCTCGCACGATTTTAGTAGGTGTATTATAATTGGCCTATGCCTTTTAATACATTCTTAGGCTGAAGACACATGATAGTCATGAGCAATCTCGGTAGATTCTTTTTAATTTTCAACCTTCACATGATGCTTTATTCCACTATTTTGTCGTTTCAGTACACATCTAAATAATAATAACCGTCCATTATCATGTCGTAACATACATCATGTGGCATTAATTTCTCATTAATGACACTTTTGTCTCGCAATTGGATATGTAATTAAAATTTAAAATCTAGTGGGATTTGCATTGCTCTTGTCATTCTCTCGTGCCTAGACTTTTTCCTTCTCACAATAATGCTAAACTGGTGATGTTGGATTATATATGATTCTTGTATGATTTTTTAGGTGTATTGTTATTTGCCTAGGCCTTTTAATACCTTCTCACAATGAAGACATGAGATCATCATGAGCAATTCCGGTAGATTCTTTCTAATTTTTAACCTTCACTTGAAGCTTTATTCTTATTTTGTCATTTTAGTATACTTCTAAATAATACTAACCATCTATTATCATGTCGCAATATACATCATGTGACATTAGTTCCTCGTTGATAACACTTTAGTCACGCAAGTGGACATGTGATTTAAATTTAAAATTTAATGAGTTTTGCATTGCTCGTCTTATCTTTCATCATGGATTCAAAATTGAAGAGTTTAAGCCTCATACATTATTTTAGTATATTTCGGAGATAAGACACAAGTATCTCCTGAACTATACCTGAAGTTTCCGCGACACCTCTGAAATTACTATGATTTCAAATAGTAGAATCAATAATGAGCAATTATACAGAAAATCAAAATAGTAGGGGCATAGAAGAAAACCCTTTATTTTGATCTTACTAATTGAAATTGTAGATATAAGGCATGATGACGAACTGAGTTCCTCTCTATGATAGCCTTACATACCTGGAAGAATAAGAATTTCGAAAAGGAGCTTGAAATCTTAGATGACTCTACTTGAGGTTTGCCTTAAGTTTGAGGAGTAGAATAAGAGAGAACTGAGATAACTACCGTAATATCCTCCCCTAATAGATGTTAAAATATCGTGATTAAGACTTAGGAAATTAATAAAAAGACATAAATGTTAAGTATTTGTAGTTTCAAAATCTTAAGTGTTACGTTGTTAGTCATCACATCTAAGAAATAGATTGAATGAGTTCAACCAATACTGTTTGTCAGGAAATGCCAGACTTACCCTAGCTCGAAGTTTTGTCAGCGACACCCTTTCGCCAGAAAATTACACTGTATATGTAAGTCAAATTTTAATTTTATAAATATATACATATACATGTGTTGACACCATTTGACACAAGTTGAAGGTTTAGTGTATTGGTTAATGTGATCAATTTTTTTTTTTGAGGTTGTGTGTTCTACCCCGACTAGCAACATAACAATACATTTTGACTACTACCATTTTGTTTCATTTTTAAACGACACACACTTCACTTATAATTACACACTTGTCGAGTTATAATGTAAATACCTTTGGTTTTTATTAGTAAGGTTTATTTTGTTGTTTTTTCCAGATGTTTTCTTCTTTATATTTATGCACCCCTTGATGAATTTTTTGGGCTACGTCACTATTATTAGGTGTGGCAAGAACGGAATGCCCGAATATTCCAATAGAAGCAAAGGAACGTTGAGGCTATTGTGAAGTAATTTTGTTCAAGTGATACATGATTGAAGTATAATGAGGCAATGTTGAAACTGAAGCTTGATGGCATGAATTACTATCCTTATAGCGGGAGGCGGATCTGTTCTCTACATTAAGGAGTCACCAGACCCAAAAACTTTTTAAAAAATCTTGTATATGTTCGAGGGTACTCCTTGAAAATGATAATATAATTGACTTGACACCCTGAACACAAATAACCTTAGGGGCACTAATTGAGAAGCTAGCTCAATTTTCTTTAGTGCCCCATAATGCTATAGGACAGTGCGGGCACCTACCCTATTCCTAACAAGAAAGGTGAATCTTTACCACTTAATCAAAAATATGTGGAAAGTCAGTTGCAAATCTTTTACTAATTAACAAATATATTTTTAAAGACAAAATTTACGGAACTCATAACATTAGTGAATAAAACAATCACATATAAACAGCCAACTTCCAAGACTTAATCTAGGCATGTACAGAAGCTTCTAAATAGAGTAAGACAAGAAAAGACAACTTTCGCTGGAAAGAGAGATACATAAATTGAGGATGATTTATCGCCGTTTCACACAAGAGACTTCAAGTCAACTTGCAACACATCTACATCGCAAAAAGTATATAGCAAGAGTAGATCAGTACACCACACATACTGGTAAGCATCAGCGGTCAATTAAGGTTAAATCATGCAACATAACATGGAAGTCACAATAATAATTATGAAGATCCTATACCACCCCACTCACCCTTATTCATCATACTTAATTTTCTGGCATAATACATAAATGTGTCCTTTAACTTGGCCTCATTTCACATTTACGCCCTTCAACTTTGGGTATGCACAAATAGGCACTTAAACTTGTATAAACTTGAACAAGTAGACATGAGTCCTACGTGGCACAATACACGTAGGACACCACATAGGACAAAAAATGACATATATGTAGGATGCCATGTAGGACATGTGTGTCTATTTGTTCAACTTTATACAAGTTTAAGTGTCTACTTGTGCACACCCAAAGTTGAAGGGCATAAATGTAATTTGAAGCTAAGTTAAATGACATATTTATGTATTATGCCTAATTTCTAACCAACAAGATCTTTTAATTTACGAGACAAGTGTATTTAGTGATTAGCCCTATCCACTAATCATTAGAAGTACATTATTACACACCCAGTCACCCCCTTTCATACTTAAATCGACCATTCTACCATATAACTATGAGCACCAAAGAGGAATTCATAATGCACCAAACAATTTCATGACATAATCACACCCTATCAACTAGATGGCAAGACATGCAGCAACTCAAGGGTTATATAGACTCAACAATGAAAGCAATCATCTCAAATCATTAACATGTCTATGCACATCAACATCATCACATTAAAACCTCACTAAATTAATATAGATGAGACCGTGAAATATTATTATTTCGTAGAGGTATTATTTAATTGATAAATTAATTATTATTAATTTATAGAGTGTTTTGTATGCTATCAACTTTGTAATCTTGGCTTGGACGAGAAATGTTCAGCAAGAGACAACAACAAATTATTTTCGACATTGCAAAATTCGTTTGGAGGATGAAATATCAGAGAATTTGAATGAACCCACTTCTAAAAAAAAAACATTCATAAACTTGAGGTAATGATCAATGATCTCAGATATCGCAATAAAATGAACATCAATAACCTATTGGATTATCTAGGTAAAAATGATACATATTCAGAGGTCTAGAGCTTAAAAGAAATCGTGGATACCATAAAAATTAATGTTGATGATGAAGTTGTAGATGATACAATACCTTTGGAACCAGTTACGCGTAAGGAAACACTTATCGTATCTAGAACTCTTCACAATTTTATGAAGCAGTTCAAAAAGACAACACCAGGACTTTCGGATGCAATAAGAAAAGTTAGAAATGAACTTCAACTAGATTTAAAGTTTAACAAAAAAAACAAAACACAATAGAATCACATTTCACTAAATTGTCGTAGATATATTTGTACTTTTAAAGAATTATTAATTTATAATATTAATGGGACCATATATTTATATATGGGTCTTCTGAAAATATATTATCTTATTATCTTATCGAAATAAGTGATTTATTTTATGATTTATTCAAATATATGTAACCGCTCATGCAGAAGCTCACCTCGACTCCGAGCCACTCATCAAGCTGTAAGGCCATTGTTACCCTTACCACTCTCACACATGTAACTCAATATACCACAATTTAAGTATACTTTCAAGTTGCAACACAATACCTTAAGCAACACAATCATGTCATCAAGACCAATCATGTACGAAGACCAACCAACAAGCATTCAACTTAAGTGTATACATTCATCTAAGTTGAGTCTGAACTCCAATTTGTCCATCTCATTTGTAAAGGGAACACAATTTACAAGATGTGTTGTTATTACTTATATTTGATCTTATAAAATTTTATCTCCAATTTTTATTTCAAAGTCGATTTAAGGATTACATGAGGTACATGTTTCTAACTTTTTTGCCTCTACATCATTACCCTAGGTATTGGTATACATTGAGTTGACCTATTACCCTCCTCTGTGCTTCGAATTGTATCGTTTCTTTAGCTTGACGGTTTCAGCCATAGTTTGTTGCTATGGTTGTTCGAAATTAGACTTCATACAAAGCTGAATTGTTATTCATATTGGTTTCTGTTATGGTAAGAAAGTGCACAGATATTTAGAAAACCACAATTGGTATTCCTGCAATACAGACATAGAAAAGCCGGAATACTGGGAAGGCAAATGCCTAACAAAAGGAGCTATTGAACAAAAGAAAAACTGAACCCTAAACAAAAAGCAAGAAGGTAAAAAGGTGTTTTGGACAACAAAAAAGCAGAGTTTGAGATGATCATAACGTCTGCTCACCATCACTATTGGACTTAGGCCGCCATAACAGGTAGTCTCTTATGCTCCAAAGCCTGTCGAAGCCTTTGGTAACCATTTCTATAGTGCTCGAGTGAGAAGCAAAGCTGCCTAATTGCTTCGCGTTTCTCTTCTGCTCCTTCCAAAACTATTTCCTTTTGTCTCTCTACTTCTCTTTCCACTTCTTTAACTCTAGACCTCAGCTCCTCTACCAATTTACGGGCCCCTTCAGTTTCAGAAATCAACTTGACGTGCTCAATGTGCAGTTGGCTCAAATGGTTGTTCATTTGATCAATCTGATCATCTTTAGAACTTAGATCTTCATCTAGCAAGGCAACTCTAGCATTTAGGTCATCTTTCTCTGTTTCCAATGCATCATATTTCTGGTATAATGCATCAAGGTTTCTGTTCAGTTCTTCAATATGGTTGTCCCTCTCAGCGATGGTCAACTTTAACTGCTCGATTTCAGATTTTAGCAGCATTTCCATTTCTTCTTTCCCTGCTACAGCTCGTCTAACATCCTCCTCTAATGATTGGCAACGTAGATCCATTTCTTTGATATTATCCTCCAAATATGCTCGTTCCTTCAATAATTTGGTAATTTCACATTGAAGTTCCAAGTTTTCTTCTGCCAAAACCTTGTTGGCATTTGATATTGATTCTTTCAGTCCTCTGATTTCTTGATCACGGTCTGACAAATTGGATTTGTACCTCGCAATTCGGTCCTGCAGCTTTGAGACCTCTCTTTTCTCTCTCTCAAGTTTGGCTTTCCAGCCAGAAACATCTTTCTGTGCTGATCCAAGCTGATCATGAAGTAATTTTACGGAGGAACCGTTACTTTTAAGTTCATCTCTTAAGCGCTCCACCTCCTTCTCTGAATCATGAAGCTTCTCTATTGTTCTCCTTAACTCTTCCTCAAGTGTTCGGATCTTAGATTCTGGGTCCAAAACTTGTGGTTCTTCCTCTGTAGCATTCTCTTGCAGATCCTCATCAGAAATTTTAGCTTCCTGTCCAGCAGTAAGCTCATTGACGTTCTTCACGTAGTCCCCTGATACATACTTCTGAAGCTCAATTCTCAACCTGCTAATCTCTTCTTCTGATAACCGGATCTTTTCTTTTGCATTTCTAAGGTCTTCTTCATACCCATCTATCCTTGCGATAAGATTATCATTGCCCACATGTGATCCCCTAACGGAGCTCTCAGAGACCTCTTCATGTTGCTTGCGAAGCTTCTCTTTCACGTCGCGGAGCTCGACCTCCAATTCGCCAATCTTCTTACGCAACCCATGGTCATCATCATTGCTTATTGTACTTGAGTAATTATTGATAGACGAATCATCTGATTCAGATTCAGAATCTAATGTTGAGGATTCATCTCCTTCCTTGGCCAGATCCGAGCTACTTCCGCCTGCGCCAAGAAAAAATTCAAATCCAGCAGCACGAGGACCAGGTTTAGGACGGCTTGGCCTCCGATCAGGAGAGGGCAACCTGGAGGGTGGTTCAGAACCCACGTCAGAGATGCCTGACCCCTGTGATTGAAGATCTGAAGGAATATTTTTCCGGAGCTCCCCGGTCACATGATCATAACGCTCGGCTAATGACCGGTACATGCGGTAGAATTCCTCAACAAGTGTGATCAATTCTGGCCTTTTCTGATAATACATTTCTGCCCTTTTAGCAAATGAATCTGCATCCTCTTCAATGAGTTTCAACATCCTTTTGACATTCTGGTCCATCTCTGAAATAATAGACCTATTTGTCATTTTCTTGTATGCCATTTTCTCCATTCAACATAAAAAATTACAAGAAACCACTTGGTAATTAAATTGCCAAAATTAGGTGTTTTTACAGTGCATTTTCCCCAGGAGGTCTGTGTAATAGCTAGTAACCTCCTTTGAGATAAATGGATGAAACTGTTCAAAGTTTTTTCATGGAATCACAAACAAGTATGGTCAATTGGCCTCCGGTCTTCTCTGACCATTTTACTTCTTTTTTCTGACCGTTTTACTTTAATACGGAAACTATCAAAGAATTTGAGAAATGTAAAATATAGAATTTGGACACGAAAATCTAAAATTTTAAATACCATAATAGTGTAAGACCAAATTATTATATCATATGATGTCATTAGAATTACCAAAACCACAAAGCATATTGAATGAAATATTTAATTTTGTGTTGCTTAAGAATAGGTCACAATGAATGGGAGTTCAAACAGACACGTTGAAGTTCCAGGTAGGCTATGACTCTACTCAATACACATTTGACCCACCTTAAAATGATTTAACCAATATTTTGATGTGTTGGGATCATGACCTATGCTTTTAATTAACCTGTTTTGACCCCACACATCTTAATCCACCGCTCATTTCATGCCCTATTTGCAAGAGTTACATTTAACACCTATACAAGGGGCGACGCTAGGATATAAGGCCAGGGCAAGGGAAGCCAGTATGATTTTCAAATTTGTGCATGTAGGCAAAATTTAACACGGGAAAGATAGCTTGTTATTTAGAGCTAGTGATTGGAACATTTGCAAAAAAGAAGTTTGAGCATTTCTCTATCTTCACGAGGTATAGTCAAAAAAAAGAAGAAAAACACCACAAAGCCAACAAGAAAGCAGAAACTGCATGAGGTATAGTTAGAAAAAATTCACAAGTGTTGAGCATTTCTCTATCTTCCAAAGTTTCTGAAATTTTAGAATTCTTTCCTTTTTTAGGTGCAGAAATAAAAAATGTTGAATTTTGTAAAGAATATCTTACAAACAAATACCTCCTAAGGTTACCGATTAAATTAATGTGTTAATGGTGGTACTATTAGACTACCATCATAATTGGTCTAAATGGAATGATGGAAAACAAAGAAGAAGACCCTACCATAATTTGCGCCAGTGTTGTACCATTAGTAGATTACCATACTTCTAAATTTATTTTTTGTTCATATTTAATATATTTTTTAGTCCAAATACATGATTTGGTCAAAAGAACCCGTAAGGAACCTTCTAGCTCCACCTCTGACAAGAGGTTATATGAATTATAAAACTACAGGAATATAGTAGCTATCTGTTATTATGCATTCTAGTAATAGTCAAATCTATTTGTCATAATGATCCCTAAGGTGAAATATTAGCATGCCCAGTGAGTAGCAACACATATCACTCACTAGTACAAATTTCAATCTCTTGCGTATGTGTGTCTTAAATGCATTATCGATGCCCTGTTAATTGAATTCAATTAATAAGGTGTATATATTTGGATGGTCTATCTTTGGCATTAGCAGAGTAGCCAAATACGAAATTAAAGGATTTGACAAAGATAAGTAAGGTTAAAGAAGACAATAGCTTACGTTCAAGATTCTCTTGAAGCCACTTGCAGTTTTTGGGATTAATGTGGCTATCCCACCACCAAGCATGTGATTTCTTCGACTCCATCCTCTTCATCTTACTAGACTTCACCTGAAAAGGGAACTCACTCTTAATCTCATGGACAATAAAAACATATCAGAAAGTAAAGAGAGCAAACTTAGACAAGGCAAACAATACTCATTCAACATGTTAACTGTTAAGTTATGGAACAGAGATATCTTACAAACGTTGATGCCATTCTGTCAAGCTTGTTATTCAATACAAACTCCTCAACTCAAAAAAGTTTAAAAAAATTGCCTGCATAATCATAAAGGTGACGTAAGCCAAACTATCAAAAGTCAATCTCAGTAGGACTTATGTTTCTTTGTTTCAGAATAACATGTTTAACAAGTATGGAACAAAAGGTATTTCTACTACTTCACTTCGATATCTGCTATGATGAAGGGTCAAAATTCTTTTTGAATACTTAATTCTGATGGTTGTCATCTCTTGTTTGTTAAATTAAATACAATGTTTGTATTGATCATTACTTAAATTTTATTGTATTGTATGTCTTGTCAAATTCATATGAAACGATGAAAAGTTCCATTTTATAGAATGACCGATTTGACAAGGCCAACAGGCCAGCAGAAAAAAAAAAACAAATATGCACCTCCCGTGGACACCATACACAGAAGGAGCACAGGAAGTTCGATATCTAATCCCACAACTGTCGCCGGCTATATTCACGTGTTTGTGTTCTTCCTCATATCATGCCTGTCCAAAAAAAATATAAGAACTACACGTAAGCCCATTCATCTCAAATCTTAAATTATTTTTCATTCGTTAAAGATAGTCAACTACGATATATAACTAAGAAATTATATTTCAATAGATGGGTAACAATATACAAAGCGTTGATTTTCGAGATAATAATATAAGTGGGGAGGGGGAATGTATGGTCATACCCAAATCAGATAATTAAGAGATTGAAAGTAGATTCAGTAAGACAATATTCATGGACACATACCTAGATTCAATAAATGATTTCAATCAGAATATCCCCAAAAGAACTAAGTTTTGCAAAAAGCAGGGAGAAAGGGCTCAACTTGGGGGGACAAAGCAGGAAAGACAAAAAGAAAACTAATGATTTTGAGAGGAAAATGCTAAAAAAATTGAATCTCCGGCAAAGGAGAGGCCGGAGAGAGATGCTTTCATTCACTTGGAACTACATAATAAATCTCATTTATGAAAGGGAAGTGGGGAGTGGGGAGGGAGTAGGGGCCCATAAGAATATAGAGAGAGGGACCAACTTACCAAACTAATTTGGATTTGTTCACATGGCACTCCCTTCTTTCAAGACAATAGTAACTCACTCTTTCATTTTAATAGCTAATCATTTCTTTCTCATAAAAACCATGTCATGTTTATTACCAAAAAAAATATGATTTCTGTTGGTTCTCTGAAAAAGGTGTGAGACTGTCCAGATTGAAAGAACTAATGTGGAATTTGATTTAGCTGATCAATCTCCACAACAAGTTGTTGGGAGTCTAAATAGAAGTACATTATTTAGGTACATGAAAAGTCTGTGACACAAGATCTGAGTCATCCAATTAGATGCCATATTACCTTATCTTTTGCATAATAATTACATTGAGTTCCAGAACCATCTCAGCCACATTCTTCCAGTTTCGCTTGCATAAGATACTCATAACTGTCTATCAGAAGGTTCCTGAGGAGTTATGTCAAATGAGGATTTTGTGCATCAGCCGAATTGCTCTATTGACTATGTTCTTAATAATGTTTCTACTGTATCATTGCATTGTCATTTAGGGGTTTTTGTAATTGAAATTGGATGAGCCAACTTCTTGAAACGCCAGAGAATCAATGGGGTTGTTGGAACGTTGCCTATTCTTGGAAGTGACAACTGGAATTATAAAGAGTGTTGCACAAGGACTATTACATTCTGTGAGAAAATGAGGTGGAAGAGCTCATTTTCTATAGACTTCTGTTTGTGCTCTTGAACACGTTGTAGAACACATTGAAGTTTTCTTTTCCTTCTGCAATCACTAGATATCTTATCTTGAACCTTGAGGACAAGGTTCTTAGTGAGGATGAGGTTATTGTTATGAACCCAAGTGTGGACTTGGAAGACCAAGCAAGTCATAACACAGTCAATGGTGGACATGGGCCTGAGGTGAGTTTGAAGCTAAGCAAGAGAATTAAACAGTGCAACAAGAGAGTGGATTTCCTTTCCAGTTTAATCTTTCCATTCCATTGTTATGACCTGTTTAGATGGCTTATAGCTTATAAGCATAAGGAAAAAGGTGAAAATCCTAACTTATGACTTTTGACTTATTTTTTTTAGTTTTATGCCGCCTTAAAAACAAATACTTAAATGCACTTTTTTATTTTACCCAAACACTCAAGTGTTTAAAAGCTATTTTGCCTTGAGAACACCTGCGAAAAAGCTTATTCTAACAGGCTCTTATTAATCGCAGCAGTTAACATATATTGAGTTGAGTTGTAAGAGGTAGTGTGGTAGGGGTGTAAAAATGAGCCCAAACATAGCTACCCGCTCAGAATTTTATGGGTTTGACTCAAGATGATTTGAATTGGGTTCAATCTCAATACATTAAGCCTAACACATCTTAAAAGAATTTTCAATTGAGCCCAATTTAATCTCCAATTTCAACCTGTTTTAAACTCTTAATTTGTATTGATGTAATGTATGTTCTTGTATTTAAATTTTATAGGATTTATCTATCCATTTGTAATTTTTTTTTAAATTTTCTGGAGTTGATATTCAAATTGTGACTATAAAAGTTAAATAATAATATGTTAAAATTATTGAGATTAAGCAGGTCATGACCCAACCCGTTTTTTTGTCCATTTGAGTCCAGCCCATTTAAGCCCAAAGTAAACTTTAGGGAGCCATGACTCAACCCGATTTCTATTTCAACCCATTTTAATATATGAAATTTCAACCCAACCCAACCCACCCATTTGACACCCTAGGTCCTAGGTAGCGGTAAAGTCTACATACACTCTAGTACTCTACCCTCCTCATACCCCCACCTTGTGAAACCAGATAGCATGTTTGTTTTCCGATGAAGAAAAATTTGAACTATTTCTCGATTTGTGCATGTCGTCATGCTAATCTTCTCTGTACCATTCCAATTTTATGGGAGATGTCCCAAAGGGACATATGTTGGTGTAATTTCCTTTTTCATAGTTGCAGTGTTTGTAAACTTGTTTATTACAAAGGGTTATGGCCTAAACTTCTCTCTCTATGCAAGGACAGAAATAAACTGTCAGAAGATGATAAGATTAGCTTTTGGTCCAGATCTCTCACTTTCATCAAACACTTCATCTGCAATGTCAACTCCTTCATATCCTTCCCCTTTTACCCCAAAAATCGATAAAACTAAACTAGACTTAAACTAATCGAAAAATTCAATTCAATTCAACTGTCAAAACCGAAGCCAATTAGCAATTTAGAATACAAATTTTAAACCTTTCAAACTTGGATAAATAACCAATAAATTGAACTAAAAAAAGCAAGAAATTAGACATTAGAAATGGAAAACTAACCAGTTGACAGGCAGAGTGATGAAGAATCCAACAGAAGAAATGGTGGAGATTTGAGAGAAATAAGGGCTTGTTAACAAAGTCAAAATGACAGCTGAAGTAGGACTTCAATGACCCTTATTGTTGTTATTAAATCTAGCCACGTCTTTAACACAACATTGTTATTTTGTTTTATTTTATTTTTGTTACTATGAGATATTTTTGACCTTTTTTTTTTCAACCACATCTCTTTTATTTATGTACACAATTTACTAAATAATAAATGAAAAAAAAATGAATAGTCACGTTGCTAAACGAATAGTCACCGTATGACTCTTTGTTTCAATTTCGTGTCTTTATTTGTTTCAAAATAAGTAATATTAAATATTTTTAAAATGTATTTTTTTAATATTATATAACTTTTTTTTATCAAAAATTATTAAGACTAAGTAGGACACATTTCCTTCTCCGCGTTTGTATTTGTTGATGCCGGCTCAATGTGAACGAAATAAAATTCGTTTTGAATAGTTTTCATGAAGGAAAGTGCAAAAGAAAAAGATATGTTATTAAAGCCATACGCCATTTGCGGCAATTGTCGTCATTTGTGATACACGCTTTTTCCTAAATTTGGAATTTGTCTTTTTTAGTTTGTTTTTAATTTAATATTTTTTTTAAATTTTAATTTTTATAGAATTAACAACTATTTTAAAATGGGATGTTTGGACTTTGATTGACTTTATTTAAGTATTTTTTTTTTGTTTTTTTTGTTTTTGTCTAGATGAAATTGTTTAAATTTGTCTTTTCTATACACATTTAAAAATAAAAATTAATAATTTTAAAAGTTAAAAGCTACATTAAATAAGTCAATTCAATCACCTTCTATAATTTAAAATTATAAGATTAAAAAAAAAAAATTCTTAAATTACTTCATATAAAGTTAAAATCAAATAAATAAATTAAAACGATAATAATATGTATTTTTGGCTTGGGGCAGTATTACTTTTGGTCTAATTTTATTGACCCTTTTTTGTTTTTTTTTTCTAATGTTTTTCTTTGGCCCAATAAAAAAATTGTTTCCAAATACTATTTGCTCTCTTCCATTTCTCTCGTTTATTATATATAATTTTCTTTAAATTTTTTTTTATAGAATTAACAAGCATTTTAAAAAGGATGTTTGAATTGACTTTATTTAAATAGTTTATTTTTGTTTTTTGTGTTTGTCTAGATGAAAGTGTTTAAATTTGTCTTTTCTAAACACCTTTAAAAATAAAAATAAAAAACTTTAAAAGTTAAAAGCTACATTAAACAAGTCAATTCAACCACCTTCTATAATTTAAAATCATAAGATAAAAAAAAATATTTTCGTAAATTACTTTACGTCAGGTTAAAATCAAATAAATAAATTAAAATGATGATAAAATGTATTTTTGGCTTAGGGCAGTATTACCTTTGGTGTAATTTTATTGACGTTTTTTTGTTTGTTTTCTTCTAATGTTTTTCTTTGGCCCAATAATAAAATTGTTTCCAAATACTATTTGCTCTCTTCCATTTCTCTTATTTTACTATATATAATATTACTATATATATCTACTACTTAGCACATGACAAGTGTTGGATGATATGTGCTTGATAGTGTTGTACATTCTTCTTTTATGGTTGTACCTTTAAAATTTATATTATTGGACAATTTAACACCATTAATTACCTACTACTTTACTAGCCAAAAAGTTTGACCTCATTTGGGCACATTTATTATTTATATGTTTTCAATTTTCAATATATGTTGTCTATCTAATTCTTTTTTTCAACCTTTTATTTTAAACTTCTTGAAATTTAATTACCTA
>JAJOOR010025514.1:0-19484 GCA_036250505.1 Solanum acaule | reverse complement strand
ATCATCTATCCTTGGGAGAGGATACCTATTATTAATGGTAACCTTGTTCAACTGACGGTAATCGATACACATACGAAGCAAACCATATTTCTTTAGAGCAAACAAAACAGAAACACCCCATAGAGAGATACTCGGTCGGATAAAACCCTTATCCAACAAATCTTTCAATTGCTCTTTCACTTACTTAAGTTCTGCCAGATTCATTCGGTAAGGAGGAATAGAGATAGGTTGCGTATCTGGAAGAAGGTCAATAACAAAGTCTATTTCCCTTTCTTGAGGAATACTGATTATATCATCTTGAAACACTTCCAAAAACTCATTTACAATGGGGGCCGACATAAGAGTAGGGGTTTTAGAATCCATATCCCTCACCCTAACTATATGGTATATGCAACCCTTGGAAATCATCTTTCTAGCTTTAAGACAAGAAACAAATTGACCTTAATTCGGCATAGAATTTCCTCCTTCCCACTCTAGGATAAGCTCATTTTGAAATTGAAACTTGACCACTCAAGTTCTATAATCAATAGAAGCATACAAGAAAGCAACCAATACATACCAAGAATGATATCAAAATCTAGAAGATCAAGCTCAACAAGATCAACATGAGTGAATCTATGGGATAAAGAAACATTAAAATTTCTATACACTCTTTTAGTCACAATATATTCACCGATAGGAGTAAAGATAGAAAACTTGTCTAACAACACATCTGGAAGAATATCAAACTTGAACCACTAGGCAGAGCTTGCCTACCTTCTATTCCCTTAGTCGTAAGTGTTGGAAAATCTATTATCTTACGGCCACTCTTACCACAAGCATAGCAACCATCCTTAGCAGCTAAGAATTTACCCTCATGCTTCCTTCCACACTTAGCACAAGTAGACAATGATGATCCACTACCATTTCGTCTTTGAGGTTTAGGGTTAGACACCCTATCTTTGTTGAATCTAGAAGGAGCATTTGAGGAGCCTTGTCTAGAAAACCTTTGCCGGAACCTAGAATGACAACGTCCATCGGACCTTGAATGTGAAAAGTCACCATCACCGATCCTTGCCTCTTTTGTCTCCCTAGATCTTCCATTAAATTTCTCTTCTTCTATTTGTTGAGCATGTACCATTAGACGAGAAATGTATCATTGATAAGCATGGAGGTACGACATTCCTTGACTACCATCTCGGACACTACCCACACAAACTCTTATCCTTTCTCTAGAGTCAGTAACATAGTAGGAGCATACCTAGACAGTCGTGTGAACTTCAAAGCATATTCATTCACACTCATGTTTCCTTGATGAAGGTTGATGAATTCAAGCACCTTTGCCTCCCTCATCTCAAGGGGAAAGAACCTATCAAGGAATGCAACCTTAAACTTTTCCAAATAGAGAGGACCCGCATCATCCGCCCTCCCTTCCTTCCATTGGTTGAACCAAACTTGAGCAACACCCTTACATTAGTAAACGACCAATTCCGCCTTTTCCACCGGTGTAACTCCGATGATCATCAACACCTTATACACTTTATCAATGAACTTTTGAGGATCTTCCTCAACCTTAGAACCATGAAACTGCGGGGGATTCATTCTAGTGAATTCCCTTACTCTATATGCCATTGTACCTCACGCGAACCACAACCTTCCTATTGGCTTGAGCCAACACTTCAAAAGCAGCCCTAAACTCCGCATTAGTCACTTGCTCGGCAAAAGGATCACTGGAACTTGTGGAGCTTCCACATTCTCATTTGCATTCCTCCTAACGTATGCTCTTCGAGGGGCCATTTTCCTAAAAATCATCGGATAGGGATTAGGAGAAAGGACATATAGAGTTACACTCTATCGCACGACTTAGAGTAATGAAAGAAGTGGAGTTTCCTAATCATCTTGTAGCTTCTCATTCGTAAATATGACACGTTTCACACTTATGAACAAGACTCTACTCAACGTGGCTTATAAGACATCCTAGGACCTTTCTAAACCTTGCGCTCTGAATACCAAGTTTGTCACGATCCAAAGTATACCCTTGGCGTAACACGGCGTATAAGACCCCGAGAGGCCCTACACAAGCCACTTACCATGCATAAATAAGATAATAGTCTCAAAGGCCATCTATGACATCCAGAGTGATGGGGACGTAACCCGTACATCACAATAATACTAAAAATTAAAGACAATAAGAAACAAAGACTCGATCCTAGGAATATGAGGACTCACCAATCTTTAATATCTACTTAAGTGGTCCCTAGTCACGGAGATTGGAAACTAGAAAGTCAGACCCTACATTTGGGAAAAAACAATGTAAGTAAGAGTATGCGTTTGTACAAAAATGCACCTATTATTATAGCAATGCATAGAGTTATAAAATCATGATAAAAATGAACTTTTCATTACATGCAAATACCAAGTTAAAACCATAAGATAAGAGGTGTAATCATGGTCAAAGCAAGTAAAACTCATCTTTGAACACTTGTGAGATACTTCTTAAAGTAACCTTAGTTCATCATTAGTGTGGGAAGTAACCTTATCTGAAATAGAGACCATGTGAGCTATAACATGGAATCCGATGTCTGCCCACACCAAAAAGGGGTGTCCTTACTTGTCAATTTAAAAACCTTAACTTCTAGCTTACGTGGATCCACTAACTAATGTCTATCTAATACAATCATCATCTATCTAAGAAAATCATCCTATGGTGTCACATAGGTATGGGATAAGGAAATTGCAACTAGATATGTGACCTCTAGCTACGGGAGAGCTTCCATCTCAATATCCTCTCGGTGTTAAGCATAAATTCCAGGGAATAGTCATAAATCTTAACTTGTCTTATCATTCATAGGAGGCACATCAAGTAGCAAAATCCAAGCTAGGTTTCATTAGAATAGCTCCTAAAACTTGATTCAAAGTTTAGTTGAGAAAACCTTTCAACTCTAAGAATCCTTACGTGAGAAAACCCTTTCACATTCATGTATTGAGTAGTATGTGAGAAATAATTTCACAACAATAACAACAAAATTTATTGCTTTACTCATAAAGCAACTTAAATCATTTTCATCAACTTTATATAGAAAATGTAAATCTTTATAAACTCATCTGTCATAGTTCAAAATCCACATTATATTATCATAACGTTGACATGGTTTAAGCATGGGTTCATGGGGATTCAACTTTAAAACATGAAATTATCTCAATTCATGCATAATAGTTCATAAAACAATTAATTGGATCAACATTGAAAGGAACCCATGATATGGAAGAAAACCTTAACTTCGATTTGAGAATTTAGGAGCCCTATGGAGGAAGGAGCTCCATAGCTGAACAATATGATACCTTGGAGTTCAAAGCCCATTACAAATTGGTGAATCAGAGACTTGATCTTGAAACCCTAACTTGACTTCTTCTTCTTCCTTAGAGAGAGAAATATTTGAGAAGATGACTTGATGCTTTTTTGAGAATTTGAGAGAATGAATTGAATTGGGTGATTCAGGGGGTAAAAATACTTTATAGGGCTTTGGGTAGAAGGTAGAATGATTTAGTATTGAGTTAAAATAATTAGGAAAAGACCCAAAAGCCCCTGACTAAAAACCCAATGAATGAATTCAAGGAGGCCTAAAAAGCCCATCTAGGACCAACATGGCCCGTCTAACAGGTCGTGAAGAAACTCTGCCTGATAGGGCTTCACTATTTTGGGGCATAACATTTTAATCCAAGCTTGATATTAGGCAAATTTGGTGGTGTTGGAAAGAGGACTCAGAGATCTTTAATTTAATAGGTCATGGGCTACCTAATTCATTTTGTGTTAAAATATATGATCATTTGAAGTTGACCCTAAACTCTAAGTATGATAAAGCCACTTCACAGACAACTTCACGGTCCGTTTCGGGCTTCACGGGCCGTTTAGACATCCATGGTCCTTGACCAGTGACTAGGGGAGAAGCCCTCATCTATAGGGGCCACTTGACGACCCCTTGGATGGTCCGTCAACCTCACCACTAGCCGTCTAGGCTTCCGTGGGAGGGACACCTACATGGGGCGGGTTCTAGAACATACCACAAATGCCCAAATGGATCATGGTACCCTACACGGCCCTCTAGGTCTCTATGGAGAGTTCCATGGTCCACTTTTAGGTTCTTGACATGCGCGCTTGACCCTTTTCTAGACTTTCTCTAATCCGAGGTGTTAGCTACTTGAAAAGAGAGTGCTTTTGAATTTGATGCCGCTTATTTGAAGGCTTTTATGAGCTTGAAAGAAAAGTTTGTCTTAGCCCCTATCCTAATAATCCCTTATTGTAACCTTCCCTTTGAAATGATGTGTCATGCTAGTGAATTTGCACTTGGCGTTGTTCTTGGGTAGAGGAAAAATAAGTTCTTTCATCCCATCTATTATGATAGCAAGACTATGAATTGAGCTTAATAGAACTATATTGTCATGGAGCAAGAGTTGTTAGCCGCGTTATTTATGGGTTTGAAAATTTTAGAGCATATTTATTAGGTACCAAAGTTGCTATAAATATTGATCATGTTGCTCTAAGGTTCTTGATGGCAAAGAAAGAAGCCAAACCTAGACTAATCCGGTGGGTGCTTCTTCTCCAAGAATTTGAATGTCAGGTAATGGATAGAAAGGGGTGTGAAAACCAAGTAGCCAACCAGCCATTAAGGCTTGAAGCAGATGTTGTAGTGGTTGAGGGAAGGGACATTGACGAGGCTTTCCCTGATGAATTGGTATTGTCGATCTCCCAAACCTCAATCCTTTGGTATTCTGATTATGCTAACTTCCTTGTATGTTCGCTGTTACTTGAAGATTTTAGTAGCCATCAGAACCCTTATTTTTTAGGCAATGTGCTGATAATGTTATCCGGTGTTGTGTGCCTAAAATGGAGGTGCAACAAATACTTGAAGCTTGCCATGCTTCACTGGCGAGGGGACATCATGGAGGTATACGTACAACCTCTAAAGTATTCCAATGTGGTTACTATTGGCCCACAATGTTTTGAGATGCCCATGCCTTTTGTAAGGGCTATGTGTAATGTCAAATGCAAGGGAGTATTTCAAGGAGACATGAGCTACCTTTGTCACAAATTATTGAGATTGAACTATTTGATATTTGGCAGATTGATTTCATGGGACCTTTCCCTAGCTCTTTTGGGAACAAGTACATCATTGTGGCTATTGATTATTTGTACAAATGGGTGGAAGCAATAGAATTACCCTACAATGAAAGGAGAAGTGTTACAAATTTCCTCAAAAAGTATATTTTCACAAGGTTTGGGACCCCAAGAGCCATTATAAGTGATGATGGCTCTCATTTCTACAATCACCAAATTGAGGCACTCTTTTCTAAGTATAGGGTAAAACATAAGGTTGCCACACCATACCATCCACAATCAAGTGGAAAAGATGAGGTGTCTAACAGGGAGATAAGGAACATCCTATCCAAAATAGTGAATATCCATCGCACTAATTGGTCTAGTAAGCTTGATAATGCGATTTGGGCCCATCGAACAGCTTTCAAATCCCCTATTGACATGTCTTCATACAAATTGATATTTGGGAAGACCTCTCATTTACTAGTTGAATTAGGGAACAAAGCCTTATGGGCGTTAAAGAGGGTGAATTTAAACTAGAAACGGTTGCCAAGAATCGTGTAGGTCAACTACTTCAATTGGATGAGTTTCGGTTACAAGTATATGAGAGAGATGTACTCTATAAATATAAAGTTAAATGTTGGCATGATTCCTAGATCTTGCATTGAGATCTTAGTGTTGGTGAGCTAGTCTTTCTTTTCAATTCACGATTTAAATTGTTCCTGGGAATGCTTAGTCTAAGTGGACTGGTCCATACAAGGTGAGTAGAGTGTATGGAAATGGATCGATTGAGATTGAAGATGCTAAGGGTATAAAATTCAAAATTAATGGTCAACGGTTGAATGCATACTTTGGGGAGGATCGTGATGTGAGAGTTGTTGAAGTGGTCTGTTGGGATAATGCTTTAAAGAATGTCCACATCATCATGCATTGTTAAATCAAGCGCTTCTTGAGAGGCAACCCAAGTATTAATGGTTTTCAAAAATGTGTGTGTCACTTGTGCAAGATGGTAAGAAAATAGGTGACCTGTAGCCCGATTTGGCGATCCATTGAAGACACTAAGTGAAGCTCCATCAAGTTCGCCCCTTAGGCAGCTCAACTTTGTGGAAGTATTATCATATTCGGTGATGTACATCCCAAACTCAGCGATCCACCAATGATGTTGGGAGAACCCGACTCAGTTCACCCAATGAGCTGCACAATTTAGGGGGTATACTATCAAATTTGGCGATGAGCCTGAAAATTCAGTGATTCACCTATTTCTTTAGGATATCAATCTTCAACTTTCTGAGTTGGGCAATGATTTCTCATGTGTTACAAGCACGATTGACGATCTTTCCAAGTTCAGCAATATGCCAACCTTGTCGACGATCTTGGACCATCTGTCACCCTCTTAGGCAAATATGATTGCCTTTCAGGCGCCAGGGAGTCACTCAATCTAAGCTTATTTATTTCTTTTATTTTCATTGAGGACACTACATTTTCTTTTTGGTGGGGGGGAGGTGTGGCGTCTACCCTATGCTAAATAGCATTAGTTTCACTTTTTTCTCTCTATCCTTTGCCCCATAAGTTTGGAAGTTTGTGAAATGCTTGAGTTTTCATTGAAAATGTTCAAGAATTGATTATGTTCAATATTGATGTCTTGTATAGTACTCATGATGAGAATTGTGTTTAGTGTTGGTATTGCAAGAAGAAATCAGTGTGGCTACATTTCTGAATGGTCTTTTTGAATCTTGTGTTGACTAGCTGCATTTTGATGTGAGTCTTGCAATGACCATCACACATAAGCTATTGATCTTGTCAGGCTGTGCTAAATGATTATGTTTAAAGTGCTTTGTGGGGGTAAGGTTTTACTTGAAAAAATGCTTGTTGAATCCTAGAATTTGCCTTGTTTTTCTGATTCTCTAGCTTTAGTGAATGTAAGAAATGATCATAGGCATAAATTTTGAGAGGGAACCAAAATGCCCATACCTTGTTGTGACTACCTTGTGAGGATATGGAACCATTTTTGCACCTTTTGAGGCTAAACTGTTTGTTGACAACAATGTTGAAACCTCTCGAGCCAAATTATCCCTAACTTCTCACCCATAAATCCTTTTTGAAGCATTGATTTGTTTTAATAGCCAACTTAGGCTAAAATCCTAAGTTGGGGGTGTGGACATGAAAGAGGAAAGAGTGTCAAGTGGAATACGAAGAAAGATGAAGTGAGACTTAACTTTGAAGTTTGTTACAAAAGAAGGAACCCCTCCTTATAAAAAAAAAAGAGATTGTAATGAACAAACATTTGAAAATTGAAATGAAAATGAAAGTTTGGTAAAATTAAAAGGAGTCTCCAATAAAATTATTGACAAGTCAAAGTTTTAGTTCCCAAGTGAAAAAGAATGGAAAGAACTTGATAAGAGGTGAAAATGATTGCAACAATACTTTGAAAAGGTGAAGTCACTAAGACAAATAGACCATACCCTAACCCTCATCCCCACTACAAGCCTAAAAGATCCTTGAGATCTTGCATGAATTAGGTTGTGTGATGATTGGAAAATATGGACAAACCTATGCAATGAAGCTTGCATGTATTTCTCTTTTAGAGAGTAAGAGTTGTATTGATTTCTAATTTCTTTATTGACTTGATTTGTGAGAGAATGGAACTGTTCTTGATGTTAGGGCACTTGAATACAATTTTTGAAACATAGTTTTGTTAAAGAGAAGAAGCGATAGTGAGCTTGAGCTTGGTTCAATACCGGCTAGTCATCATTTGAAGCTTTTTTCTAATCATGATTGAGTATTGAATTTGATTGAGAGTAGTCTTGTAGTGGAACGTGCATGTTAGCTCTCATTGAGAATTTTTGTAGACACCCTTGTTGAACTAATTGTGTTCTTGATTTACTTGAGGACAACCAAAAGTTTAAGTTGGGGTTGCTGATGAGTGGTAGATTTACACTCATTTGAGGCCTATTCAGTTCAACAATTAGTGTTCTTAATGCCTAATTATATCCTATTCTAATGATATTATGATGATTTACCACTTTGAAGGCTAAGGGACAAGGCAAGGATGAATACTTGAAAGAAAAACCAAAAACATTGAAAAGAGTAGAAAGCCCCAACTTGATGTTCGCTTAATAAATAGGGCAAATCACCCAAATAGTTGGATCTCACAAAAATAGACAGTGTTTAAAGTCCAAGTGTCAAAGTAAATCGAAGAAGAGTTGCATCGGTGATCCACTAAATTACTAACGACGAATGCATCGCCGAAAGTGACAGACTAAAGAGTAAAATTGAAAGCTACCTTAGGCACACAAGGTGATATTCGGTGATACACCAATCATGAAGGGAGTATTCCATCAAGTCCGCCCATTGGAGTTCATACACTTGAATCCTGTAGCCAGTAAATGGTGAGCTGAATAATACAAACATTGATCTGCCAAGTAAGTTCGAGGAGCCCGACTAATGTCGTCGAATGGGATGAGGAAGAATCTCTTTGGAAAGTATAAATAGCTGGGAATAGAGATACGATAGATCTATCTTATCTTTTATTAGTTTTTACTTTAGGAACTCTTAGAGAGAGAAACTATTGGGTATTTGCTCTTAGTTGTGGGGTTTAGAATTTTTCTCTTGTAACCAACAATTTCAAGATTGAATCAAAGTGGATGTTTATTATAATTACTTAATTTCATCACATCCATGACTTCTATCATGATATGTATAGTCTTTGTACTTTTTGTGATGGGTGGCTAAAACCCCAATTTTTAGGGGTATAATCATGGGGTTTGATACTAATTTAAATTAGTGGGTATGTTGTATTGCTCTATTTTATTATTGTTCACTATGGATTAAGGTTGTTAGCATGTGATTAATTTAAGGGTTAAGGTGAACAACTTAATCCTACTTTACATCTCTAATTGGTGCTTGAAAGAGACCAATAAGAGTGGGTAACTAGCTTAATGTTTACAATATAGTTGAATCTAGTTGTAAAAGCAAAGTAACGGATTGATATGTGAATCACATAGACCGAAAAGAGATTTTATGAAATAATACTATGAGATAGAAAGAAGATTAACATTATTGAAGATGACCCGGCTAATCTATGACTGTTAAGCTTTCTCGGGCAATGCAATTGTACCCTTAATTGGCATCAATACAAACCCCTACATCCCTAGAATCAAATTAAATCAATTGAACTATGTTTAGTTTAGCATATTACTCATGCTTGATCTTGAAATCGCTTAATTAAATTTTATGGAATAATCTATCCATTTGTCTCATTCGCTATAATAGATTAGTCACAATTTAATTTACTTTTTGGATTCTTATCCTTACACTCCTTGTGGGATTGGACCCCGACTCTTAGTTGAGTATTTTTTATTGATATCGATCGCTCACTCTTTGAATTTGTTGTAGAGAATAGTTTGAGTGTTATCACTGGGGAGTATCAGATATTTGCAAGGCCTAAAAAAGAAACTCCCCCTGGACACTCTCTAGACCAGTGATCCAACTTTCCACAATCATAGAAACCTTTATAGAGTGAAGCACGACATGAAGGATGTGGTGATATGTACTGTCTACCTCTGCCAAACTCAAAACTACACCTAGAAAACGACATTGGGGCCTTGTGACAATCTCTAACTTAGTGGCCTATCTGCCACTCCACTTGAAACCATTACCAAGAGAAACTGGATGCAAAGACCCAGCTGGAGTAACATGAGATCCAACACCCGAAGGTCCAAAATTACCAACATGAGAAGTTTGGCATAAACTCTGCTTGCCGCCAACACAAGGACCTACCTCACAACTCCCTGGAACCTGAGATGCTACCTCCATAGGATGGATTGGTCAAAAAGAAAGATGTCCCTCTCTGAATTGATACTCACCTCAAGGTTGAATTATGTCACTATTGTACTCATGGCAAAGCCTCTTACCACCATCATTGTAAATCTCAAGGAATGCCTGCTCCACAGCCCTCACCTGACTCACAACAAGGGGAAAAGTATACTTATTCGATGCTCCGATGCTAACCGGAGAGGAAAAGTCAACCCTCTTACCAACCCCTAACTCAACTCCTTATCTGAAGGGAACAATGTGAGGTTATGCCCTGCTCAATCTAGAAATCTCAACACACATTCAAAAATGGACGATGAACCCTACTTAGGACCTATCAACCCAACTCTGCTCTGAGGAGCACCCGCTGCACCAAGAAACGCACCTACCTGAGGTGTACCCTTGGAGAAGCTCGGTCTTCCTAACGCTCAATACCGAGGAACTGAGGTAGCCAATGACCCTGCCATAGTTTGGGCTTCCACTTGACTCTCTGAATGCTAAGGAATGCCTATGACCTCAAGGTCCATACCTGAATAAGGCCTCTTAGCCTGATCACGTGCTGAAACTCTAGTGGAATGTGCTGATGCTCCACCCACATCCATCGAATGCTTCGTGCTATACAACAAGGAGAGAGTAGTTTCCAAAGAAGAAATTTTAGAGGTTACTCAAAGTGAAAACACACGATGAGAGTCAAAAAATAGAATTTCCTAAGAATATCCTATAGCCTCCAAAAGATTGGATACAAACGTCTCCGCACCAATCCTCAAGACTCTAATAAGCATTTGCCCTCATACGAACGATCTCAATCAACCTAGGTCTCTAATACCTAGCTGTCAAGACCCAATTTCTCATGTCATGATGAAACCTACTACACCCCATCAATAGGTAAGGCTAATCATTAGCCTGGAGCCATAAGCAACAGACTACCAAGTGGAAGGCCAACAACAAGAAGCAAGAGCTTAGAACAAGAAGAGAAAGGATAATCAACAAAAGCAATACATGAACCATCGCAAGACCTGACATTAGTTAGTATTTAAGCATCCAATCCATAATAGGAGTACAAGGCTTTTACAAATACAAGACAAGTACAAGTTGTCTCTGAATATAATTTTAAGACTAAGCTTAGCCAAAACAAATGGAAACCGATATTTCCAAATGTCAGGAGCTCAACCTAATCTCTGAAACTCCAAGTTTCTCTCTGTAGGACTCCAAATTCTGCTGATGATTATGTTTAGTTAATTATAATTTAACTTGATTTGTTAATTGAAAAAGCTTGATTCTGGGGAATATTTATTGTAACTAGTATATTGTTGTTGTGGACCTTTTGATTTGCAATCATATTTGACAGTCTTATTGAAAGGTTACAATTTTTATTCCTTTCTTTAAATCTAATTTTTAGTTTTCTTATGCACCTATATTGGTAAACTTTGTTTTTCTTTACTTGATTATGGTATGTTAAGAATATTGACCGAATATAAATTTAGATAGATTCTTGCTTGTGTCTTGTTATGGTAAATACTGCTACAATTTGGTTTGTAAATAGAGTTCAACTTGATGTTGCTTGCTTGATTATTTTCCTTCTTTAGGACTTCCCCTTTTTCATACATGGTTTTAATAATATTGATTCAAATTACTGCTCTTAAATGACTCTCCTTGTATTATTTATTGATTCTTAGTATATTATTTATGGTAAACTTGCTAGCATAATTTTATGGTAAATTCTTGCTACCAGATTATTTTTTGGGGTAAAATATTGATTAAAATTGCATGCCTTATTGATTGATTATTTTACTCATTTATTATGGCCACTTTAGATTGACAGGTCGGAGGAATTTATTTTATTTCCTTTCGCTCCTTTATTTTGATTGGGTTCACTATTATATAAAGAAGACTCCTTTCATTCTCTAAGGACGTTTTAAGCACAATATTCACTCTCAAAAATTATAATAACTCTTTTAGCATATTACTCTTGGGTGTTTTGGGTTGCATTAAAGTGAATTTGGAAATCCAGTCTTGTTTGTTTTGCTAAATAATTATCGGGGTTAGTAATCTGTACTAGCATTATATTTATTTCTTACATTCATCAATTATTTATTTAATTCGTGCTATTTAACAAGAAGCACCCGGGTTAGTCTCTATTCCTCACAATGTGTTATTTACCCCATTATTCTCTTTAACTATGTGCATGCTATCACATTCCTTGTTTAGTCATAGATGTGTGTTACATTAGTGTATTATTTAATTTTTGCATATTTTATAACTTTAAAGGGAAGCGCCCATGTCAGTCCCTATCTCTCATTTGTTGTTTTATGAGTGCTTTTCTCTACAATTATATGGTAATATGGTTTATTTCGTGCAATTGACACTCTGCGCGTCATATATATGTGTTGTCTATATTTTTTTTTCTTTTCGGTTTAATAGGTTTTGAATATAGTTCAAGACACGAAGAGTTCACTTGGATTGGGAATGAATTTGGGCGGTGTTGGCTACTTAAGACGTTTGTTTATTTTTCTTATGTTATTAATTCTTCACAGCTTTATTATCCGGGTTGTAATAACTTTGTAAACTCTAAACTAATCTATATATGAAATAATTTGGGGACTTCCTAGGGGAGGAGACTTATGTGCTAATTGCTTTATTTATGCCGCAGTTATTTGTCTGTTTGGTGTTGAGAATTAGTTATTAATACTGTTTTAGTATGCTAGACTAAGTAACCTACTATCAGCATGTAGTAAAAGTAATTCGTAGAACTGATATGCTACTTACGTTATTAATACTATAAATTAATATCAATATTGTTCAAACATATTAGATTAATGTATATATCATAAGCATCTGTTAAAAAATAATAATAATCTAGAAGTATCAAATCTGATCTCATTAACTCTTTATACATCCGTAAGCATGCCTATTTTAAAATTAATTGCTAATATTCATGCTATTTTACGTAGAAATTCTGCCTATAACCTTTTTAAAAATTTTAACATGTTAAAACTTAACGATTTCATGCCTATAGGGTTTAATTAATTGTTTAAAAATTTATTTTGGGTGTAGAAATCATGCCTATAGGCTTCAAATAATTATTTTGATCTTATCCTTTATTTAGAAACCATGCTTATAGGATCAATAATAAATCTCAGCATGTTTAAAATCAGTCTGTAGGCTTAAATTCAATTTATTTTCCAGCATGTCATATGAGTTAGACACATTGTTTAAGACCCGATTATTAATTCCAACATACTCACACAGTTAGTAAATCTTTCTGATTAGTTCCTAACTTGTTTAAGCATGCTAACTAAAAATAAAGTTCAAACAACTAAAACTAGGATACAAACTACTTTCTGATTAAACTGCTGCCTGTTTGGCAAATTCTGCATTGTTCTCAACCTTCTGAAAAACAATATGATTTATGCATTATTTTTTTGCCTCATTAATAAATTAATTAATCAGTTATAATGCCCGTTTATATATGCATATACATTAATGCTTCCATAAACCTTCACAATTGTGTTTGCTAGCATGCTAAATAATCAATTTAGAGGTCAACTTGAGATTTTATGTGCTAACATCTTGTCCTGTATGTTTTGTTTGACGCTTAGTGCATAATTAGGCAGCTTGAGTTTTCATTAAGTCTAGTACTTACCATTTAGTAAGTCTAATGTCTCTTGGACCTTAAGATGGGACGTTAGGCACCTCTGAAGAATGTTTTAGTTTTATGATTTTTTTAGATTGCCTTGGGCTTTAAAATAATAAATGAACTTAGAAAAAAGAGGTAGGGGTACATAGGCCCTTTCAGAAATGATGTAAGGTGATCTGAGCAGAAAAATGAGATACGGCCATGAACCACATTTGTGGACCTCAAAAGGTGCTTAACACCTTTCTGTCATGGTGATTTGAACCCTTACCCGATCACTAGTTTGTTGGCCTTTTTATTTAATTTATTGATAGTTAGTTTAGAATGGTGCCCTAACACGCTTAATTCGGTAGATGGCAACTCTTTTCTTTTAATAAATCCTAAAAGAGTTGTCACATTGTTGCACAACCCGTTTGTGAAAAATGGGGCGCGATAGTGTCTATCTAGAACTTGTTTCATTAGTCTTGCTAGGGTAATTGAATGTTAATTAGGAAAGGATCATAGGCAATTGTTAGAACAAAGTTCACTAAGCTTAAAAGCAAGCAACCTAATGAAAACTCTCCCTTGATCCAAAATTTTGAGCCTTGAATAGACCGTTCTTTTTATTTAACCAATTCACCTTCCCCATTTATAAATTGTTAACATTTTTTTGTCCCTAGTCCCTCCTTGGATATCGTGCGTCTCAACTTAGGCTTTTTGAGGGTGGCTACTATGGATGGATGCGAGAAAAGAAAGGGGTATGAAAAGAGTTGTGTAAGGAGAAAAGAGGAAAATAAGGATATGTGGCCATGAAAAAGAAAATAAAAAGAAGCACATGAAAAGTAGAAGAAAATTTTGAAAAGAAAAAGAAATCGAAAGCCACACCCGAATATTAATGAAAAATAAGGAAAGAGAAAATTGAGGTGAAATGAGGACGGATTGTAAAAGAGGAAATAAGCCAATATAATGTCAAGGATGACAAAAATTTAAATCTAAATTAATCATACATAACCCTGAGCCTACGTTACAAGACAAGAAAGTCCTATAATGATCCTAATCTAACGATTCGAGAGTCTAAGTACTGAAAATAAGGTCAAGCGAATGATATTGTGCATGTACGATACTGAATTCCTTTGTAAGAGCGAGTGTATACCAAGTATTGTACTTGAGAAACATATTTATATATGTGTGAACATGAGACTTCTTTGCGGTAAGGGCATAAGTGACATTATCAAAAAGTCAGTATCTTGGTAAATTTTTATCTATGCATGTGAATGTATCCATTGGTATATCTATATCATGAATTGATCCGCATGTGTTAGCTTATTTTGGAATGAATGATTGCACTGTGTTTGAATAAGAAAATGGAGGATGGATTGTTTAGAAAAGACCATGTGATGTCTTAAATTCTTTGTCTACCTTTGCATCGTGTCGTTTTGTATTAGTAATGTCGCTTGAGGACAAGAAACTATTTTAAGTTGAGGGTGTTGATGTACCACATATTTATGATACGTGTTGTAATGCATTAAAATTGAAGTTTTGCATGTTTATTAGGAACTTGTTAGTAGATTTGATGTTGTTTTATCTTTATTTTGTAGGAAAGTAGGTTTTGGCAAGTCGGGTTGAAGAGTATAGTGAAAGAGAAGCTTTTTGAGGATTGGCGAGTTAACCTACGAGCCGTAGGAATGAGTTGTAGAAGGGACCAGTAATTTTTAGAGCTAAGTGTGGGACCATGAGACTAGACTACATGTCGTTGTTCCAAGTTATAGAAAAGATCAGAGATGTTGGGTTCCAATACTTGAATTACGAGTAGCCAGGACGGACGGTGCAAAGTTCTACTAGTCATAGAACCTGTCCATAGAAAATTCCAGAGAGATAAGTGAAGAAACTATTTTACACGAAAGGTTCCTACGAGCCATAAAACTGAACCGTTGAAGTGGCTGTTGAATCTTATTTTATATTCTAAGTCTATTTTAATTAGGATTATATGTCTATAAATAGTCATTTTTCATTTTTTTTAAAGGTAAGACAATCGAGACTTTGATTTTTGGTTTTGAGAATTATTTTGTGAAACTCTTTTCCATTTTAATTCTTGAAGCATTGACTTATATTACATCTTTGTTCATCAATTCAAGATTCCAGAATTCGTCAATTTTTCTTGTAAGTTCATGATTTATTTTAACTCAATTAATATGAATTGTGACAAAAAAAAAAAACATGAGTAGCTGATTCCACAACTAGGATTGTGAGAACCATGAAAAATTAACAAGGTAGACCTAATAATTAGTAATGCTTGAATAGTATTTATGCATGTATTGTTTTTCTCTTCGCTTTGATTGTTTTTTAATGGTGCACAACATAGGAACTTGCTTTATTTCTACTTTCCTGACCAAGGGTAACGAATGGGAAAAGAGATTATATAACGGAGATTTGGGGATATCAACCCTCATCTAATAGTTTGACCTAAACCAAGGGATAGTTAACTTGGGGTCAACGGTATGGGTAAGTAAAGTATACACCACAGGCCGACAAAAGTTGCGTGGTGATATTCACTTATTTTGGTGACCATCCACTTAGGAGATACGTAACTTATCAACATTGTATGCTAGACACTAGACAAGGTTACTATTAGAAGGTTTACTGCGTTATGAACTTGTAGGGATCACAAATACCCTAGTCTTATCTTCTATCGATTTTATAAAACATTCAATCCTACTTATTGTGTTACGTGTTACTACAATCATTCAATAAATCTTTTGTTTAAAAAAACCCTCCCTTTTACGGAAATAACTAGACTAAAATTACAACTAACAATCAGTTAGGCTAAATCTAGACCTCATTTTTTGTGGAATCGACCCTAGCCTCTATTAGGTTCTTTATTTAACAAACGACCGCTTATACTTCTTTAGGGAGATGTAATTTGGTGTATCAATCCTTGGCCTCAAGGGCATGAAATGCAATGCATATGCACCATATGTATGTAGCAGGCAAAAAATATGAACATCACACCACAACAACAATATCAGCTAACCCAGTCGTTTCTATAATACAATAACCATTTAGGACACAAATAATGTTTGGACCGTCGAGGTCACCATGATATCTAAAATCCTACAAAGAAACAACTACTCCCAACTGTTCATATAAAACAATAACCATTTAGTATACAAGTCTTGTTTGGGCCATCAAGGTCACCATGATATCTAAGAAAATACGTAAAGCATGAACATGTATATACACAAAATAGAAATCCCACAAGTAACCCATAGGTAATTATATTTTTTTCCGTACAACAACCAAATACCACGATTAACCAAATAACACATGTAGTTCAATTATTGTAATAATATATTCAACCACCTCCTACTTACCAACTTGACATAATACTGACACCACCGAATATAAATTTTTATTATGAATAACACCAATAACAATTTAGAGACATCTAACAATCGACTCTTTGATAGCTTGCTAAACTTGAAATTTGTAAATCTTAAAGAATCATGCCAAAAAGGAAAGGAATAGCCTACACAACCTTAGCGCTCGCATTACAAAGCTATCACCAATTATGTCTACCCTTTTTCCTTGACAATGTTCCAATTTCTTGAAGCTAGATATCTATGTACATAGAGAGAGGAAGAGAAAGAGCAAGATCTCTACTGCTATAATTTTTTCATGACAAAAACGTATAAATTGAGGACTTTTATGTATGCATACAACACAAAAGGACAACAACTATGTTCTACACTTTGATCAATATAAGCTTTTTGTTTGATAAAAAATGATTTTACTATATAAGAAATGTGAATAAGAAAGCAGTACTCCGTCAACATACTTTTTTTGCTTATTCACATTTACGGGCCCACTTCAATTGCCAGTTATTTGTCATTAAACCCACAATTATAAGTTTTTCACTTTTATTCATAGAATGGGTCCACTTCCCTCACTATATCTACCGCGACAATGATAAGTTTTATCACATATATAATATTTCATCTGTCTCATATTAGTTGATAATTATATTATACTAAAAATAGTTGTCTCATATTAATTATACCTTACTAAATCCATAAAATATTAATTAACTTTTTCCTATATTCTCCTTATAATTAATTCTTATTTATAATTTCTTAAACACTGACGACTGATAGATTTGCACTCATTTAAGGTCTATTTAGCTCAATAATATATCCTACTCTGATGATATGTTGATGATTTGCATCTATGAAGGCTAATGGACAAGGCAAAGATTGATGTGTGAAAGAATGACCAAAAATGCAAAAAGAAGTGCAAACTATACATTGATGCTTGCAAAACGAGAAAGATGGATCACTTAGTGAGCATGACCTCACCCAAAATGATAGTGCACAACACTTGTGTCTATCGAGATAGGTCGACAATCTCCAAAGGAGAAGGCCATGCATCAAATGAGAAAGGCACCCTTGCTGATCATCACCAAAAATAATAGTGCGAGGAGAAAAATTGAAGGCTCAAAAGGCGAACTAAGGTGGTACTCGGTGATGTGTCAAATATGAAAGGCAGACTCAAACGTGTTTGCCAACTGAGGTTCAAACACCCGAAGCCTAGAGTAAGAAAAGGCGAGTTGAAGCTCAATTGGTGATTCGCTGAAGGAGTTCGGTGAGCCCGACTAATGTCGTTGAGTGAGACGCACATTGAGTTTTTGGGACAACTTTTGGGAAACTATAAATAGCCAAAGGAAAAAGTTTTTTTAGTTTTTAAGGGGAAGATTTTGGAAGAGTTCTGAATATTGTGAGTTTTGAGAGAAACTTTTTTACTTTGTGAAGAACACTTTCTACTTTTTGGGGTTTTTCAACTTTGCTCTTGAATTTGACAAATTAATGTTGAATCCAAAGTGGGTATACTTGTAATTTCTTAATTTCATGTTACCCATGGTTGCTTTCATGGAAGGTATAATTTTTTTACTTTTTGTGATGGGTGGCTGAAATCCAAATAATAAGGGGTGCAATTATGGGGTTGGGTATTGATTTAATGTAGTGGGTATTGTGTTATGTTTTATTTTATTACTATTCATACATGAATTTGGGCTAATTAGCATGGGTTTAATTTATGGGTTAAGGTTTCAAACTTAATTCCTATTTCTGATATCTGGTTGATGCTCGAAAGAGATTGAATGGAGTGGGTAATTAGTCCAATACTAACAATTTAGGTTTGATGGTTGTATCTTGCTTGAAAATAGAGGTTATGGGTAGGATCTATTTCCCTTATTTTTGCATCGAAAGAGAGAATAGATTAAGGTATTGAGTTTTTTAGATTGGCATATAGATGAGATCGAAAGGAGATTCTATGCGAGGATGATATGAGATCGAAAGAAGATTAGTGTCATTAAAGATGACTTATCCTAATCATGAATGTTCATCGCTATAGAGCAGCACAATCACACCCCTTAAGGTATTGAGTTTTTTAGATTGGCATATAGATGAGATCGAAAGGAGATTCTATGCGAGGATGATATGAGATCGAAAGAAGATTAGTGTCATTAAAGATGACTTATCCTAATCATGAATGTTCATCGCTATAGAGCAGCACAATCACACCCCTTAAGGTATTGAGTTTTTTAGATTGGCATATAGATGAGATCGAAAGGAGATTCTATGCGAGGATGATATGAGATCGAAAGAAGATTAGTGTCATTAAAGATGACTTATCCTAATCATGAATGTTCATCGCTATAGAGCAGCACAATCACACCCCTTAAGGTATTGAGTTTTTTAGATTGGCATATAGATGAGATCGAAAGGAGATTCTATGCGAGGATGATATGAGATCGAAAGAAGATTAGTGTCATTAAAGATGACTTATCCTAATCATGAATGTTCATCGCTATAGAGCAGCACAATCACACCCCTTAAGGTATTGAGTTTTTTAGATTGGCATATAGATGAGATCGAAAGGAGATTCTATGCGAGGATGATATGAGATCGAAAGAAGATTAGTGTCATTAAA
>JAJOOR010025513.1:0-12879 GCA_036250505.1 Solanum acaule | reverse complement strand
CCCCCCCCCCCCCCCCCCCCCCCCCCCCCCCCCCCCCCCCCCCCCCCCCCCCCCCACCATAGGTTTTGAGAGAGGAAAACATATTGATTTTGAAGGTCAATTTGTTATCGATTTTTGAGGTGTTAATATAATTTTGATTTTGTGGAATTATAGATAACGTGAAATTGTAATAAAATTTGAATTTTAACCTTGAGGCTTGACTTTGACTATTTGATCAACTTTACTTCTAATTCTTAAAAAATTATAATATAAAATAGTTGAATCTTTTTAATCTCATAATATATTATTTTGTATAGATTAAGAATATTAGAAGCTCCAACAAAAGATAAAATTATTCGTAGAAATCAAAATATTGTAGACCGAGATAATTTAGGACTTTAACTTTGATGAGAATTTTTTTCCCAAATTGAATTTGTTTGTGATACATTATGTATATAGGATGCCATATAGAAAAGGTGACAAACACTTATGCAAACACCATGGATATTTATTGGGATATATTATGGTACTCCCTCCCTTCTTTGGCTGTCTGATTTGTTGCATAACTATGTGAGCTCACTTTATACTAGTGATGATGTTATTAATATTATTTTCATGTTACGAACTATGTACACACATATTTGTTGTGCTAGGTGCATCGATCAGTTCTACTAATGTTCGAGTCTTTATCATACATGCACTAATTTATCAACATTTCTATGTCTTTCTTTCATCTTCTCTGTTTATGGTCTATGTCAATTGGTCTTATTTGGATGAGTTGCATTTTGTTTTCCTTTTGTTATTCGGTGGATGATGTTGTAGACGGAGCAGCGGCTAAATATGTTAAAGAACACAATATCTTTGTGAACTTAAAGCATGAGATATCAACGTTCATCTTTAATGTGAATAAAATTTATTCCATTCCAGATGGGTAACTCATGTTGTATATTTTATTAATTATACTTTATGCATTATTTGCCTCCTCTGTTCACAACTGTTTAGTCATTTGATGTTTTTTTTTGTTTTCCACCTTGTGTTCGGAAGTCCACATTGGAGCTCCGATTAAATCTATATTGCGCACTGCAAGGCCCATTCGGGGGTGGCGCTCTCAACAGGATTTTCTCCATACCAGGGCTCGAACCCGAGACCTTTGATTAAGGGTGAAACACTTTCATCAATGCACCACAACCCATGTTGGTAGTCATATGATGTTGTCTTCTATTGGCGGCATAAGTTATAATGAGTATCTTAAAATCAACATTGACCTCTATTTTGTTGGGGTTGGTCGATGATATAACTATTATAAAAAAAGATTTTAATGACAATTATTTAAAGGCAATAATATATTTATCGCTAATTAATTAAGTAAGAGGAAATATTAGTTGAAACGTAACATTAGCCGATAAAACAATATCCGTTTACTAAAAATAAAAATAATTTTTTCATTATTAATTACTAATTAAAATCGATTTCTATCATTTTATTTCTCCTCTACTTCTCTTCATTTTCATAAAACAAAGAAAGATGAGATAGAAGAAAATGAAAACAGATTCAAAGAGATCCAAACTTATGAGTACAGAGAAAACAAGAAGAAATCTTCACTTAGTCCTAAAAAGTTAAAAAAATTACAAGACAAAGATTATTAGAGTTTTAAAGGATGTAAATAATAGATTAACGAAAAACTATTAAATATATTTCTCCTTTGCATTCCATTTTCACAAATAAAAAATCCTTGAAGTGCTCTAGAAATGCAATTATGTATATTAAGGATTATAATTCTTGTTGGCAATACTATATAGTATTACAAATTGACAAAATTAATCATAAGCTAAGTATTTGTTTTGTTTGTATATTGATATTGATCTTGTGGAGATATGATATTGAGTTGAGTTGCTACTCAAGGAATCTTTCAACCTTGTGAATAGATTAATCGGTGGAGCTAAAGAAGGAATGACAAATGGTTGAGGTCATTTTACTTCTTGAGGTGGTTCATTGAAGTTCATAGTGAATTATTTTGTTTTCAATACATTGAAATGATTTTCATTAGCTGTATTGAAACAAGTGTCATTGTAGTAAGTGCTAATTTGATTTTCAACCATTTTCCACTGAAACAGTCGAATTCTAAATTTTGACTCCAGCCATTCAATCCGGTAAAAAAAGTTATTCGGTGGAAATAAAGAAGGTACTTTAGGGAGTTGAGGTAAGCATCCTTCTTTAAGCATTTAATTGAAATTCATATGAAACTCATTTGAATTCAGTACGATGATTGGATATTCATTGTTCCATGTGATTAAACATGTTCAAATGAAGTTTAGTGTGATAAGTATCAATTTGATTTTGTCATTTTAAAATTTAGGTCGAGTTCAAGATTTTTGATAAAGTCATTCAACCCTATAAAGAACTCATTTGGTGGAACTAAATAAGGTAATGCACATGCTTGGGGTAAGTATGGTTCTTGAGGTGGTTTGTTGAAGTTCCATAAGGAACTCATTTGAAATCAATATTTTAGATATTATATTGTCTTAGAAGTTCTTGTACCTGATTAACTAGTTCCTAAGGAGAATGTTTGTGTTGTATATTTCAAAAGTATTTCATTTAAAACAAGGTTGGGACTAACTCTTTTTATTTAAATAAGGTGATAAATTGATATTTTGTTTATTCTGCATTATCAGTTTTAGAATGGTTGGTAAGAATTCTCCTATATAGATGTTAGAGTAGGTGCCCGCACGGTCCAACAGTTTGCTCGTTACAATTTTGTATCAAAACCTAGGTTACTGGTCTTCTAGTACAAGAGAAAATATCAAATAGAGTCCTGAAGATTTGTGTATTGATGTCCACATTTAATCTTTAAGGAGTTATGAAGCATTCTAGGACATTATTTCACTTCTTCATTCCTTTCGTGTGGTCTGTTGTCTTGCTTGTATAGGTTGAATTCAATTGATATTTATTTCAATTGGTATCTCAATAAAGTGAACTAAATGTCGTTATCACGACTGAAATGATACAAACAAAGGAAGTTGAAACCAGAAAGGTTTCAATTGATATCTGGCCTTGGAGGCTATGTAAATGCATAGATATTCAGCTAGTGGCCATCTATGTGCGAATAAATGTAATGAACATGACTTGATGATTTAGTGACAAAATTTGATGATTGTGATTATGTGCATTATATTGTCTGAATAACTGTAAAAGTGTGAAGTTTAATTGTTTGTATGACTGAAATTGTAGTCAGGAAAAGTCATAACATGGTTATATGTGATGGATTAATAATTGTACATTCGTAGTGATTCAAAATATTAGATCCAAGCAAATTCAAAATTAAGATTATATTTTTATAACGAAGAATTAGGACATTATTTTTAAAATACATAATTTAAAACTTTTTGTATAATTAGAAAATAGAAATTATTTAAAAATTTATAAGTTAGATATTTTTAATATTATAAAATTATTTATGTTTTGAATTGATAGTGACTAATTAGTTTTAGAAAATAAAAGTTCAAATTTGAATTTAATACTTGTAGTTTTAAAGATGGTTACACTTTCCCAACTTTATCATAATTATAGAATAATTCAAACACCGAGAGAAATTCTCTAATAATCCACATGTAATTATTTTGTTTGTTCAAAGATGTTTTTATTTATATATATGTTCAATTTTTATCTTAATCGTGTAGAAATTAGATTACTAAGGTTTGGTTGGACTTCTCAAATCATTGAATAATGTGATCGTGAAAGCTTTAAAAATAACAAAAACAATCTTTTAATATAGTAAACTTTTTTTATTATTATTTTCTGAATTTGTTTTCTGTTTCATTTGTATTATTAGCATCTAAAATTCTTTTTTTATAGTAAACTTTTTTGATTTTTTGAATTTGTTTATTGTTTTATTTGTATTACTAACATCTAAAAATCTTGAAATCATATCTTCTGAATAAAATATTTTCAATTTTTTTGAATTTTTGTGCATTTTAAAGACAAAGACCTAAATATTGAATAATATTATTTTTAAGTATTTTTTTGTTTACAATTTTGACAAAGTGGGTTTGATTCAACATGGAAGATAATTTTTTTTATATATATACTAGTTTTCGGACACGTGCGTTGCACGTGTACCCCATCTAAATTGGCATAAATTGTTTCAAATTATCATTGTATAAAAAATAGTTTTATAATTAAATTACATGAATATTGTTCATTTTCAAACAAATTAGTTCAAATATTTGGAATCTACCCTTGGATATGACAACAAAGTATTTCTTCTCCAAATGAAATAAAAGATGAGAATATTTAGTAATTTAAAATACTATAATTATAAACACAAATCAATATATGCATATTCTTATCTCATATGTTAATTACCTGCAAGACAAACTTAAAATATCAAATGATATCAAAATTTGAAACATTGAACTTGCATTTCTCAAAATGAGACAAAATGAAAATAAATAAATAAGGATAAACATTTATATCACTGTTTCTTCTGTGAATTAAAGAAGTAACTAATAATTTGATTATATGTTACTTTATCCATCTCAAATTATTCATCATGTTTCAATCTTGTACACTGCTTTAGATAAAATTGATAAAAAGAAATATAGTTTTATACATTCTATTTTACACTCCCCCCCCGCTCCCCGCCCTACAAAAATAATCATATATAAGTAATAAATCCGTTAGAACAAATTAAATAACTTTAATTATCAAATAATATAGTACAATATTTTAATCGTTAAAAAGATTAAGTAAATCATAATTAGTATTTTTTTACAAATTACATCACACAAGTATATTAGTAAATGAAAGTGTTATGATCTTATATTTTGATACATGACCTTTTATTTTACATTCAAAGAAGAAAAAACATGTACTTAAATTCAAATTGACTTCAATTAATTCAAATTTCATAAAATGGAAATGAGACAAATTATAAACTCAACTAATTACCCAAACTTCTTAACTTCAACAATACAAAATAATTATTTCAAAAAGAAAGATCTTTATTTTATTAAATTGTGAATTAATCAATTCTAAAGGAAATAAAAAGGCATATTTAATTAAAACACTATTTTTAGTAAAAACGACTATCTAAATATTTGTTCAAATTGAAAGTTATATATATATATATTTCAAGTATAAAGAGATATAATCTATATAAAAAATGGCAAAAGGTGACTTGAAAATAATTTAAAGTATTTTAAATTTACGAAATTAATTATTTCAAATTATTTTAAATTGAAGAAGCTTGAAAATTAATTAAATCGTGGAGGGTCAAAATTGGGTGTCAACACTATATATAATATTAGAACAAAAAATTACCTAAATACCTTGTGTGACTATTATTCTATATAAATAAAAATATAATAAGATATAAAAGCAAAACAAATTAAGGAGTTGACCGAATAGATCTCAAAAAAATACCCATGATAATTTTTTTTTGAGTCAAACGGATATCCGAGGCAAAAGTTACGATCGTTTGAAGTTTCACCAAATTAGAGATTGAAACTTGAAAAGGTAGTTGTAAATTGGTGAAACTTCAAACGGTCATAACTTTGGCCTTGCATGTCCTTTTCAAGTGATTTCTTTTTTGAATTTGGGTATTTTTTTGAGATTTATGCGACCAGGTGGTTCGAATAAGCAGATTTTTTGAAAAACAGCTTTTAACCCATCAAATTTTGAATTTTCCCCAATTTTGTAGAAAATTGTAATTCTTTTTTGCTAAGAAACTGATAAAACAAAATTGATTTTTCAGTTCGAAATACCTTGGTAATGTATATGTGAATGTCAATTTTACATAAGGATTTTCGTTCCTTTATACAAAAAGATTTGATGAATCAAAATTGATTTTGAGTTCGAAATACCTTTTTAGATAGCGCTTTGGGGCTCGTTTGACTTTGAAAAAGGGTCGGTTTGGCCGTGGGGACCAACTGGCTCCATAGCTAAGGTCTTAACAGAGGTCCATGAAAATTTTTGGCAAAAATCTAGTCAGAATTCTGGATGACCAAAAATCTATGGACTGTAGCACACAAAAATCGGCAAAATGGGGGGTTTACCTGCTCTGGGCTGCTTTGACCTTGAAAATGGGCCGGTTTGGCAGTGGGAACCAACTTGCTCCATAGCTAAGGTCTTAACGGACGTCCATGAATTTTTTTGGCAAAAATAACGTTAGAATTTTGGATCACCAAAACTCCATGGACTATAGCACACGAAAATCGGCAAAATGAGGAGTTTACCTGCTCAGGGGCTCGTTTGACCTTGAAAATGGGCCGTTTTGGCCGTGGGGACCAACTGTTTCCATAACTAAGGTCTTAACGGACGTCCGTGAAAACTTTTGGCAAAAATCACGTCAGAATTTCGGATCACCAAAAAATTCATGGACTATAGCACACGAAAATCGGTAAAATAGGGGGTTTACCTGCTCTGGGGCTCGTTTGACCTTGAAAATGGGCCAGTTTGGCCATGGGGACCAATTGGCTCCATAGCTAAGGTCTTAACGGACGTCCATGAAAAATTTCGGTAAAAATCACGTCGGGATTCCAGATCACCAAAAAACTCATAGACGATAGCACACAAAAATTGGAAAATGGGGGGTTTACATGCTCTGGGCTCGTTTGACCTTGAAAATGGGCCAATTTGGCTTTGGGGACCAACTGGCTCCATAACTAAGGTCTTAACGGACGTCCATGAAAAATTACGACAAAAAATCACATCAGAATTTTGGATCACCAAAAAACTTATGGACAGCACATAAAAATCAACAAATGGGGTTTACCTGCTTTGGGACTAATTTGACCTTGAAAATGGGCCGGTTTGGCCGTGGGGACAAACTGGCTCCATAGCTAAGGTCTTAACGGACGTCCATGAATTTTTGGCAAAAATCACATCGAAATTCTGGATCACCAAAAATCTCATGGACTATAGCACACGAAAATGGGCAAAATGGGGGGTTTACCTGCTCTAGGGCTCGTTTGACCTTGAAAATGGGCCTATTTGGCCGTGGGTACAAATTGGTTCCATAGCTAAGGTCTTAACCGATGTCTATGAAAATTTTTTGGTAAAAATCACGTTGGAACTCCGAATCACCAAAAAACTCATGGACTATAACACATTAAAATCGGTAAAATGGGGGGTTTACCTGCTCTGGGCTCATTTGACCTTGAAAATGGGTCGGTTTGGCCATGGGGACCAACTGGCTCCATAACAAAGGTCTTAACGGACGTCCATGAAAAATTTCGGCAAAAATAACGTCAAAATTTTGGATCACCAAAAATCCATGGACTAGCTCACAAAAATCGGCAAAATGGGGTGTTTACCAACTCTGGGCTCGTTTGACCTTGAAAATGGTCCGATTTGGCTGTGCAAACCAACTTACTCTATAGTTAAGGTCTTAACGGATGTCCATGAAAAATTTCGGCAAAAGTCACGTCGGAATTCTGGATCACCAAAAATCTATGCACTATAGCACACAAAAATCATCAATATGGGGGGTTTACCTGCTCTGGCCTCATTTGACCTTGAAAATGGGCTGGAATTGTCGTGGGGGACCAATTGGCTCCATAGTTAAGGTCTTAACGGACGTCCATGAAAAAATTTGGCAAAAATAACGTCGGAATTCCGGATCACCAAAAATCCATGGACTATAGCACACGAAAATTGGCAAAATGAGGGGTTTACCTCTCTGTGTTCGTTTGACCATGAAAATGGGTCGGTTTGGCCGTGGGGACTAATTGGCTTTATAGCCAAGGTCTTAACGACGTCCATAAAAAATTTCATCAAAAATCACATCGAAATTTCAGATCACCAAAAATCCATGGACTATAGTACACGAAAATTAGCAAAATTGGGGGTTTACCTGCTTTGGGGCTAGTTTGACCTTGAAAATGGGTCGAAATGGCCGTCGGGGACCAATTTGCTCCATAGTTAAGGTCTTAACGGAAGTCGATGAAAATATTTGGCAAAAATAACATAAGAATTTCGGATCACAAAAAATCCATGGACTACAGCACACGAAAATCGGCAAAATTGGGGGTTTACCACTTTGTGCTCGTTTGACCTTGAAAATGGGTCGGTTTGGCAGTGGGGACTAACTGGCTCCATAGCTAAGGTCTTAACAGACGTCCATGAAAAATTTCAACAAAAATCACATTGAAATTCCGGATCACCAAAAATCCATGGACTATAGCACACGAAAATCAGCAAAATTGGGGGTTTACCTGCTCTGGGGCTCATTTGACTTTGAAAATGGGCCGGTTTGGCCGTGGGGACCCACAATCTCCATAGCTAAGGTTTTAACATACGTCCATGAAAATTTTGGCAAAAATCACGTCGTAATTTCGAATCACCAAAAATCCATGGACTATAGCACATTAAAATTGACAAAATGAGGGGTTCACCTACTCTGGGCTTGTTTGACCTTAAAAATGGGCCGGTTTGGTCTTAAGAACCAACTGGCTCCTTAGCTAAAGTCTTAACGGACGTCCATGAAATTTTTTGGCAAAAGTCACGTCGAAATTCTGGATCATCAAAAATTCATGGACTATAGCACACGAAAATTGGCAAAATAGGGGGTTTACCTGCTTTAGGGCTCGTTTGACCTTGAAAATGGGTCGGTTTGGCCGTGGGGACCAACTGGTTCCATAACTAAAGTCTTAACGGACGTCCATGAAAATTTTTGGAAAAAATCACGTCGGAATTCCGAATCACCAAAAATCCATGGATTATAGCACACAAAAATCAGCAAAATTGGGGGTTTACCTGCTCTGGGATTGTTTGACCTTAAAAATGGGCCAGTTTGGCCTTAAGAACCAACTGGCTCCTTAGCTAAAGTCTTAACGGACGTCCTGGCAAAAGTCACATCGGAATTCTGGATCACCAAAAATCCATGGACTATAGCACATGAAAATCAGCAAAATAGGGGGTTTACCTGCTTTGGGGCTCGTTTGACCTTGAAAATGGGCCGGTTTGGCCGTGGGGACCAACTGGCTCCATAGCTAAGGTCTTAACTGACGTTCATGTAAAATTTTGGCAAAAACGACGTCGAAATTTTGGATCACCTAAAATGCATGGACTATAGCACACGAAAATTGGCAAAATGGGGGTTTTACCTGCTTTGGGGCTCGTTTGACCTTGAAAATGGGCCGGTTTGGCCGTGGTGACCAACTGGCTCCATAGCTAAAGTCTTAACGGACGTCTATGAAAAATTTCGGCAAAAATCACGTTGGAATTCTGGATTACCAAAAATACATGGACAATAGCACACGAAAATCAGCAATATTGGGGGTTTACCTGCGCTCGTTTGATCTTGAAAAAGGGCCGGTTTGGCCGTGGGGACCCACTGTCTCCATAGCTAAGGTCTTAACGGACGTCCATGAAAATTTTGGCACAAATCACATCGGAATTCTGAATCACCAAAAATACATGGACTATAGCACACTAAAATCGATAAAATGTGGGGTTTACCTGCTCTGGACTTGTTTGACCTTAAAAATGGACCGATTTGGCCTTAAAAACCAACTAGCTCCTTAGCTAAAGTCTTAACGGACGATCATGAATTTTTTTGGCAAAAGTCACGTCGGAATTCTGGATCACCGAAAATCCATGGACTATAGCACACGAAAATCAGTAAAATAGGGGGTTTACCTGATCTGGGGATCGTTTGACCTTGAAAATGGGTCGGTTTGGCCATTGGGACCAACCGTCTCCGCAGCTAAGATCTTAACGGAAGTCCATGAAAAATTTCGGCAAAAATCACATCGAAATTTCGGATCACCAAAATTCTCATAGACTATAGCACATGAAAATCGATAAAATGGGGGGTGTACTTGTAACATCTCGCAACTAGAAAGAACTAGAAAGAAGTTAAATATCTTGAAATAGTCATTTTTGGAAAGTATAAGGAAATCTGGAAAATTTTAAGTAAGTTAAAGTGAGTTTTTGGTCAACTTCAAACGACCATAACTCTTAGCTCAAGATTGGTTAGATGTAGTTCCAGTTATGGTTGGAAAGCTGTTGGAATTATCTTTCTAACGCCACCAAGTTTGCGCGATTCCGAGTTCATATGAGTAAGTTATTCCCTTTGGAAGTTGGGTTGTTGGATTAAGGAAAGTCTAATCCGGGATTTGGAAGGGTAAATTAGTCTTTTCCTTACCTAATTATTTTAATCCATTTTTAGGATTTTAATATGGGTCAAATAAGATTTTAGTCAATTTTAGAATTTGGGATTTCACGCTAAGGCTAAGGAGAAAGGAGAAGAAGAAGTTATGAGGGTTTAGAGTTGAAAAACGAAGAAAAAAGTCGTCAAACACCTGGGGAAAGGGGGTGGGGCGTCGCGCCAGCTGGCGCTCCCGAAAAGGGGCTCTAAAGTTTACACCTTGGGGTGATGCGCCAGCCAATGCGCCCCAGCAAGTCCTCTGAAGTTTGAGGGCTGGCACCCCTCGCCTCTCAGATCGCCAGGGACGCCTATTCTCCCCATTCGTTCCCCACCTTTACGTACTTGTTCCCTAGCAATGTACCTATGTTTTCTAGTTGATTCCAACACTTAAAGTACATCTAAACATCATGAAATCATCCACAAACATGAGATCATGAACTTTGAATCCATAATCAAATTCAAGAAAAGTTAGGATCAAAGTCAAGAGTCAAGTTAAGATAAGTTCTTAAAGTTTTCAAAAGTCTTTCACAAATGTTTAAACCTTGTTTTAAGACTTAAGTTTTGAGTTCAGTAAAGAGTAAAGTTGAAGTTCTTTTCTTCAAAGAAGTATATGGGGACTATGTATTCCCAAAGAGATTTTAAAATATTTTTCACATTTTAAATAAGAGCAGAAACTGAGATTTCCAAAGAGCCTTCGGGCTAGTTTTCAGAAAAGAGTAATAGCTTTCTAAATGAAGCAAGAAGGGAAACTGAGATTTCTAAGGTAGCCTTTGAGTTAAGTTTTTGAGCACTAATCTCAAATCACAGAAGAAGTATGTTTTTAAAACATAAAGAGCTAATATATTTTGGGAGCAGTATTGAGCACCGATATGGGGGGAGAGTTCAGACAACTCACAGCCCCCATAAACCATGTAGCCACCATAGGTAGAAAAGGGTCATACTTTTAAGATGAACCCTTTTCACAATAAACTAGTGGATCCACTTAGTAGTTCAGGTCCTATACCTTTGGCCGGGTGTAGGATGCGCTGGCAGCGTGAGGTAGATCGTTGTATCATCACTATAGCTCTTATGTGATGGTTGTCGGTCAGAGAAACTCCCACAGAAGTTATTGTATTTTTATATAAATCATTTTATTGTATCTTTACATACATTTCAGAGTTAAGTTGTAGCCTTGTATATACACAGAGTTGACGTCACGTTTTTAAACAACTTTTCTTTATATTGCACTTGTTTTAAACTGCTTTATATTGAAATGAGTTCAGTTAAGTATTCATGAGTTGAGAAGAGCCAAGGTAAGTGTTTCTTTTAGATTTCCTTTCAGGATTATGTTGTTTTAGCATTCCAACTCGCATACTCGTACATTCAATCTGCTGATACCAATTGGCCTGCATTGTCTTATGTTGCAGACACAGGTAACTAAGACCGACATTTCAACGCACCATTGATCCAGTGAGCAGTTCAGAGTCAGTCGGTGAGCCTCTTTGCATTCCGGAGGATCTATTTTCATTGCTTTCTAGTTAGTTCATTAGGATGTTGTGGGGTTTGTCCCAACATCCATCTCAGTTGTTTTAGAGGCTTCATAGACAGTCAGATGTTAGTCCTGTGAGACTTTTCATTATCATTTCTTATTATTAAGACTTGGGTTGCCACTTTTGGCCAAGTTGAATGTTCAACCTTTAGCATTCTCAGTTATCTTATTATTCAGTTTAGTTAAGTGTTATTGATCATTATAAGTATGAATATTGTCTTCCGCTGAGTTAAGTAAGTCAGGCCAAGGGTTCGCTTGGGGCCAGAGATGGTCTTCGAGTGCCAGTCTCTCCCAGGTGTAGGCTCGAGGAGTGACAATACCTGCTCTGAGGTTCATTTGACCTTGAAAATGGGTCGGTTTGGTCGTGGGGACCAACTAGCTCCAAAGCTAAGGTCTTAAAGGACGTCCATGAAAATTTTTGGCAAAAATAACGTCAAAATTTTGGATCACCACAAATCCATGGACTATAGCACACGAAAATCGGCAAAATGAGGGGTTTACCTGCTCTGGGGCTCGTTTGACTTTGAAAATGGGCCGGTTTGGCCGTTGGGACCAACTGGCTCTATAACTATGGTCTTAATGGAAGTCCATGAAGTACTTCGGCAAAAATCACGTCGACATTCTGGATCACCAAAAATCCATGGATTAGCACACGAAAATCGGCAAAATGGGGGGTTTACCTGATCTGGGGATCGTTTGACATTCAAAATGGGCTAGTTTGTCCGTATGGACCAATTGGCTCCATAGCTAAGGTCTTAAAGGACGTCCATGAAAAATTTCAGCAAAAATCACGTCAGAATTCTGGATCACCAAAAACACTTATGGATAGCACACGAAAATTGACAAAATGGGGGGTTTACCTGCAATAGCTCATTTGACCTTGAAAATGGGTGATTTGGCTGAGGGGACCAACTTGCTCCATAGTTAAGGTCTTAACGGACGTCTATGAAAATTTTTGGCAAAAATCACGTCGGAATTCTGGATCACTAAAAATCCATGAACTATAGCATAAGAAAATCAGCAAAATGAGGGGTTTACCTGCACTGGTCTCGTTCAACCATGAAAATGGGTCGGTTTGGCCGTGGGGACACCTGGATCCATAGCTAAGGTCTTTACGGACGTCTATGAAATTTTTTGGCAAAAGTCACGTCGAAATTCCGGATCACCAAAAATCCATGGACTATAGCACACGAAAATTGGCAAAATGGGGGGGGGGGGGGGG